>JANHGN010012078.1:0-23959 GCA_024605025.1 Megaceryle maxima
CTCTGCCAGGCTGCTCTCCAGCCACTCATCCCCCAGTCTGTAGCACTGCAGGGGGTTACTGTGGCCAAAGTGTAGGATCCTGGACTTGGCCTTGTTAAACCTCATATCATTGGCCTCAGCCCATTGACTCAGCCTGTCCAGGTCCCTCTGCAGCATCTCCTGACCCTCCAGCAGATTGACACTCTCCCCAACTTAGTGTCATCTGCAAAATTTAGTAACAGTAGACTCAATCCCCTCATCCAGGTCATCAGTAAAGATGTTGAATAGAACTGGGCCCAGTACTGATCCCTGGGGACACCACTGGTCACTGGACACCAACTGGATGCGGCACCGTTCACAACCATTCATCCAGCCTGGTCATCCATGCAGTTTTTAACCCAGTGAAGGGTGCACCTGTCCAAGCCTTGGGCTGCCAGCTTTTCCAGGAGGATGCTGTGGGAGACTGTGTCAAAAGCTTTGCTGAAGTCTAGGTAGACCACATCAACAACCTTCCCCTCATCTACCAGACAGGTCACCCAGTCATAAAATGAGATCAAATTGGTTAGGCGGGACCTTCCTTTCCTAAACTCATGTTGTCTGTGTCTGAGCCCCTGGTTGTCTTGTACATGCCGATTGATGTCACTCAGGATGATCTGCTCCATAACCTTGCCAGCCACCGAGGTCAGGTTGACAGGCCTATAGTTTTCTAGATCCTCCTTCCAGCCCTTCTTGTGGATGGGCATCACATTGGCCAACCTCCAGTCATCAGGAAGCTCCCCGGTTAGCCAGGACATGGAAAGCAGCTTAGCCAGCTCTTGTGCCAGCTCCCTGAACAGCCTAGGATGAATCCCATCCGAACCCATAGACTTGTTAGGATCTAAGTGGCACAGCAGGTCCCTAACTACTTCCTCCTGGATTACAGGAGGGATATTCTGCTCCCCATTCCTGCCTACCAACTCAGGAGCCCAGTTGCCTCGAGGATAGTCAGTCTTTTTGTTAAAGACTGAGGCAAAGAAGGTGTTAAGTACCTCGGCCTTTTCCTTGTCTTCTGTTACTATGTTCCCCACTTCATCCAGTAAGGAAGGGAAATTTTTCCTGGCCCTCCTTTTGTTATTATGTATTTATTGTTATGTATTTATAAAACCACTTTTTATTATCCGTGACAGAATTGGCCAGCTTACGTTCTGAGCTTTTGCATCTCTAATTCTCTTTCTACATGACCCTGTAATATCTTTAAATGCTTCCTGGTTCACCTGCCCCTTTTTCCAAAGTTGATACACTCTTTTTTTTCTCCTAAGTTCTTGCAAAAGCTCCTTGCCCAACCAGGCCAGTCTTCTACCCCACTGGTTCATTTTTCAGCACACAGGGACAGCCTGCTCCTGTGCATTCATAATTTCATTCTCAAAGTAAACCCATCCTTCTCAGGCCCCTTTGCTTTTGAGGGCTGCTTCCCAAGGGACTCTCTGAACCAACGTCCTGAGTAGACCAAAGTCAGCCCTCCAGAAGTCCAAGGTAGAGGTTTTACTGACTAACTCACCACATAACATGGTTGCTGTGCCCACTTTCCCCGCTCAGACCCTCTCCAGCCTTCCTGGATGGCCCCACAAATTTTGTGTTACTGCAGACATATCAAGATCTCAAAATCATATGGGTTGGCAGTGGCAGTCCCTCCCCTGTCACTAACCCCATGCTACAGAGAAAGTATTTCATTTCCCCAGGAGCTGGGAACATGCTGTCCCCATGTCACTGCAAGGGAATGCTGTCGTGACACAGCTCCACAGTCCTTTCTGATGACATGGAGATTCTTCAGGCAGTAGACCTGCTGGGTCAGGTATTCCCCTGTGTGTTTCACTGCTCCAAGAGTTCTCCTGAGAGTCATGGCTACTGTAAAACACCAAACCTCTCATACACCGTCCCTTGGCCTGTAGTTGCAAGCTTTTACCTTACAGTGAGTTTAGGATGAAGTGTTGCATATAGTCAGACAATAACATTAAAATTAATTACATGATCCACTGGAAGTACTTTGGATTTATTACAGCTGGACAATAAAATGATTATATGTAGGTGAAAAGTGCTAAAAGCAATCAGCCTAGTTCCTAAAGCCCTTGTCTTTACAAATAATACATAATAACAGTGTGAACAACAAGTGCCCATCTCCCCGCATCAGCACCAGTCGTGGAAAAATGCTGAATTTATGTGTTTAACTTTACTGATGTTAAAACAATATCTAAGCTTCCTTACACACCTGACTTAAAATAGCTATGGGAGATTCACAATAATCTTTCAAAGTGTGGGTATATCCAGGTATTTTTATTGCATAGAACCATAAATCATGTAGTGCTTCCTATGACTTGCTGTGATTTCCTGCACTCTCCCTGTTCAGGCTTCTGAGACTATGATAGCATTCCAGTAGGGTTATGTCCCTGAGTAGAGGGGATGATAATTAAAATGGTAAACTGGTAAAGGAACATGTAAACTAGTAAAATTCTAGGGAGAAGACTTTGGTATTCTTCCTGAAGCATGGCCTAAATTCATTTATTCCCTCACTTAACTATTTAGTCATTTATTTGAACATTTTAAGCCTGGGATTTTCTTGTTTAATTCCTTTGAGCAGTTAGCCACCAAATGGTCTCTATGATGCTTGTTGTTGTAAATATATGTCTAGACGTAATTTAGATTAATTCACCATAACATTGCTGTCAGTATGAATATATTACAATGCAAGTGTGTAATGTGCAGTTGAAATGCAAAACTCCAGACAAGCTTTGCTCTGACCTGCCTGCTGTGTCTTAATATACTGTAATTATTCTAATAGGAAAAGAAACAGGGAGCAAGTTCTTCCTTCAGTTAGAAGAGGAAACATTTACAGAGGTGTGTGGAGTTTCATGAACTCAGACTATATATATTCAGGGGCTGATTCTATGGTGTTGCTTGGCTTCCCCTTTAACAACTACTGATCCTCTACAATTCTTCTTTTCAAAAGGGTTATTGTAAAAAAGCAGTGAACATCTTTCTGGTGTTCATCTCCAGTAGGTACTCAAGACAAGTCATCTTCTCATGCAGGTGTGACAGCTGGGCTTTCTATCCCAATCTTCAATAGTCTTCTCACCCCTTAAGACTCATCCCTGGGTGCTTCGTTTGAAAACAGCATGCAGGGAGTGATTGCTTTGGAAGGCATCTTATCATGGTATGTTTAAATCTAATTGAATGTTTCTGAGGTACTTTTCCATGACACTTTCCATGACAAAATCTCTGAGTAGGGCCTATCGTCTTTACTGAACTGGTCCAAATGTGTTTTCTGCTGTTATGAAAAAAACAATCCAAAACAAAAACCAAAAACAAACAAAAACCAACCAAGCAACCAAAAACACACACACACAAAAAACAAACAACCCAACAAAAAAAACCACACCAACAACAAAAAAACAAAACAAAACAAACAAACAAACAAAACCCCAAAACACACACACACACAAAAACCCCAAAACCAAAACCAAACCAAACCAAAACAAAAACCATAAGGGCAGTGAGTTACTTTGCATATCTACCTGAGCAAGAAGCAGGACAGGTCATGCCCTGTGTCTGAGAAAACTGTAATCTATAAAGTATTTTGGGATACATTTTAATGATTTTTTCTATGCTTGTGTCATACTTATTGTTACAGAATGTGAGAAAGTACTAGAGCTAATTATGTATGGGCAGTTCCCATCTAAAGACAATCTCATTGCCATACAACTAGATACTGTATTCAACCTGCCACATGTGCAAGACACATATATGACAGAGCAGAAGAGACAATTAAAGCCCTTTGTAGTAAGAGAAAATGGGAGTTTCTAGAAATTGCTGCCCTGGGCAATTGACCACATGGCAAACCATGGCTACAACCAAGGTACATGGTCTGAGAGGTCTCCTTGCACATCTTGAAAGCTGTAGCACCAGAGACTGTAAAAGAAGAAAACAAATGGTAAGAAAAACAGAGTCACCTTCATCTGGGGTGGAAAATTAAGATCTTCTTATGTCAAGAATTCTCTGGAAAAGCAATCCTGGAAATAGAGGGTAAGGAAAGGTCTGGCTGCTCTTTGCTCCTACTAACTTAAGGGGATAAACGCCATACATGTTCTCTGACAATGACTGGAATTGCAAGGAAAGGAAATGTCTGATTTATATAGTAAATGTATACCCATAGCTAAAACAATTCTGCCCGAATGTTAGTTTATAGAATTATAGAATTAGGTAGGTTTATCAGGCTAATTGGCTGATATGTGTGCATAGACGTGCATATACATATTTGTGTATGTGTACACTGACTCTATGGTATGCTTTGGTTGTCTGGGCTCTCCCAGGAGATTTTGAGTTCCCTCTGCTGCCACCTCAGTGAAAGATGTGGCTGCCTGGCATCTCCTAGAACCATGTCCAACCCAACTTGCATCTTAGGAACTGATCATTTGAAGGTGTGATACAAGCAGAGATGAAGTGAAGTTCCCAGCCCTCTCTTGTCTACATGTACTGTCCTAGAGTAAAAAAAGTTTAGTATCAGCTACCTGCTCAGGAGATGGACAAATTTTACAATTTCAGAGAAAATTAATCTGAGGCACATAAAGAGTTATATGACAAGCTCTATGCCACACAGGACCTCTGTGCTAGATATAGACAAAGAATCTAGGACTTAGGAGTCTTCTCTTATGCTTTGACCAGCATCCTTCAATGTCCTTTTAACATTCGTCTCAAAAGCATGTGGTTCAAAAGGTGTGAAGGTTAAAGAAAGAACAAGTCCAACCTACCCCAGGAGGGCTTTTCACAAATTCTCTCTTGGAAAGAGAGAAGAAATATGTTCCAAATTCATTCTAATGTCATGAAATCACTACTGCCATCACAGCTATGAATCTGAATAGGCAGCACACACCAACCCTGAAGTATTGCATACAGATTTCTCGCATGCCTGCCTACATAAAACCCTGCAGGTAAAAGAGTTACTTTACCCAGAACATTTTGTAAACCATTAAACTAACTTACCCTTGCATGAAAGGTAAGTCTTACACTCTTCCCCTCACCTTTCCAACAATGAACAAATCACCCTATTAACTAGCTGCTTTCTGGTACTTGAAAAACATAGTCCCCTTCCACATTTTGGGTGAACTTCTCAAAAATACTGCCTAGTTTTTTTACAGTTGTCTTACAGTTTTTGACTTCAAGTATTCTGTTAATTGTGGAACAATACTATAACATGAGTGCATTAAAAATTCTACAGAAAATCAAAGAGCTATATCATTATGTACATAATGTACATAATGTACATAAGGTGCAGGTTTGTCTGATCGGATCACCACAGAGTTATTTAGTTAGAAGTTCATTGCTCTGGTCTTTGAGAAATAGAGCACTATCACAGCCTAAATCCTTTGGCCGTCACAGTCTAAATCCTATAGAATACTTCTGAGCAGTCAAAATCCTGTGGATACTGCGGAGCAGTTATTTCAGGTAAATACATTTTAGCATGAAATGACATAAAAGTCTTCTTTGGTTCAAGAAGAGAAATAGGGAATTTATTTGGGATGCTTACTAACAGGCAAAGGTACACGAATCCATGGGGCATGGGAACAAGCTGTCATTAACAAGTGCATCTTGTAAATGTTCAACTCTTGTCAAATCCAAATTTGTAGAGAAAGAAAAGACATGGAGAAAAATTGCATTTAAATTAAAACTGTTTTGTTTGGGTTTTTTTAGTCATTGATTCTTTTTAAGTTTTCAAACACCTAGCAAGCAGTACCAGAAGTAAAATTTTCACAGAATTTCTTTTCTAGACATTTCTTTCATTAGGCCAATTTCACATACAAATGTTTATAACCTCATGTCCTTCTTATAGCGATGCAATTACTGAACTTTAAGTTATTTAGAAGAACAGGGGTGTTTGTCTAGTTTTCCATGGCTCTTTCTATAACTCTTTCCACCCACAAGACACTTGCCAAAATAATTACCAAGCATTACAATATATCAGATTGATATTCAGCCACCATTTTTATGTGTCTCGTCATCCTGACTCAATAGAAAATGCACTAGCAAGCAGCAGTGACATTACTCTGTGTGCTGGGGTGGGGAGCTCCCATAGACAGAGTGCCAGGACACTCAAAGGGTTAAAAACCACATGGTAATCTCTCCATACTATCGCAGGCAGTTAATCTTATTTAAAGGAACACATTTTGCCTGTAGACATCATAGCCTCGAGGTGTGACCGGGAGAGGATTGTGAAGAACAGAACAAGAGTGGCCGGAGGGGCTTTACTAGTGGAGGGCACAAGGGAAATGCTCTGGAGAGAGCTGAGTGCTGCCTCCCCAGGCCAGGGCACAGCCCACAGGTGACCTCATCCAAGTAATGAAAGGAGCACCTGACTGTCCCCACATACCTCACCACTCCCCACCCATGCACAATGTAAATGAAGCCATTCCCTTAGCTGGATTGCTAGGGGAGCAGCTCTCAAAATGCCCATGGGCTTCAGCAAGACCAGGATTTCACTTGTATTCTCAAGAGAAATGTAGTCTACTACAGGGACCTGACTTTGATGCCTCCTGGAAATGTTTTAGTCACTCCCACCCCACCCTTCAACCTTCCTTGGGCTGATAGAAGAACCACTTACACTATGATGCCTGCAAAATCAACTCTAGTGTTATGGAGAGATTTTCTTCTCTAGAAGGTGATTATGAAGTACTTGGTAATTATAGGAACTGCATTAAAGTGTTCCCAAAGAATATATCAACATAAAGACAGAGAGTGCTATTCCCAAGAAGGCTACTGAGCCTTTCTTTTTTTCTGCTTGCTGAGCATCCTCCAGCAATATGCATTTACTTTAAAATTATTTACCTGAATGCATTTGAATTGATTATTGTCAATATACTTCTACCACAGGAAATTATGGTGCATAATTGTAACTCAAGCTGTGCTGCCTACTTGGAAGTGGTCAGACAACATGCAAATTTTATTCCCCGAGTGAAGAATGCAAGTATTTCCATAGCAAAGCATTCATGTTTAAAGTAAGGTCTCCTTGAGTATGGGTGTTTATAATTCCAGATTCCTTTAGAGCAAATATTTGTGTCTATAAAGTTCATTTGCAAAAGATTTGACAGCATGCGTGCAGAAAATAAAGGTCAAAACCATAAAAGTATACTGAAAAGCGTAAAAGTAAAGTCCTTGAAGTATGGTGTGTGAGTGCCAGTATGCATGTGTTACAGGTATGGGCCATTTTGAAAAAAATAACTGTACCTGTGTGGATGTAAATGTGCTGATGAGAATATACATGCATCATAGGTTGTTACTTCCATAGCCCCTAGAGACTGTGTGTGTGCACACGTGTGCATAAAGGAGAGAGAAAGAGAGGGAAGATGAGGGGGAGAGTGGGAGGAAAATAGGTACAGAGTAAGAAGGCTTTTTTTTCCTCCCATCAAGATTATTATAGTGTCCTTAGAAATGAGAGGGCTCTATTAAAGATTTTCACTTCAAAGAAAAGTTCTCAGTGAAAGCTCATCCTCTCCTTCACTCATTAGTAGGCAGAGAAGTCTTTAACATAATTGATAATCTAGCATAGCAAAGCAGAGGAGTGTGTTTCCCTCCCAAATCAGTCAAAACATTTCTCAGACATGTGACTGTCTGAAGTTAAAGAAGAAAAAGCAGCAGCAAGACTTTCAGAGGACAATGAACACAAGATGTTAATATATTAATGCAACTCAGAGATATTTCTATCTGGGAGTAAACTTTAGAATAAGACTCCTGTGTCAGTTTAATTTCTGGTATTGGTGTCCTTTATTCTCTACCAAATGTTTTTGGGTTGGCTTTTTATTTTAAATCTGCATTTTAATTCCCCAAATAGCCTGTCTGTGTGTGTGAGAGGGAAAATCTCTTACCTGCCTGTGTCTAGATGTTGACGATGGCTCCATGTGTTCCATCATGCCCCAAATGAGCCCAGCCATCTGCTGAACACGCCTGCAGCTTTGGCACACTTTCTGCAGTTGCAGATGTGCATGGAGGCAGATCTCATGGCTGCCCACTGCTCATCCATGTGATCTCAGTTGAATCCATCCTGCACCCTTAGTGTGTAGTGAGGAAGATGCACGGCTGAGCAATTGAAAAGAAACACAAAAAACACTGAGCTCCCCAACCCAGTTTATAAAATCACATCCAGCTGCTCTCTCTTCCACAGTGATTATGAATGATTGAGTCCTATTCCATGTTAAATGAATCTGTGTTGAATAAATATTATCATGATTTTAATCATCCTACTCATTTAGGGCCAAGTCATAGCCTAAGAGGTTCACTTTGTTTAATACATCAGAGCCTAGAGAATTTCCATAGCCTTTTGAATCATAGAATTATAGAATAGTTCAGGTTGCTCAATAGATCAAATTGCTCAAAGTCCCATCCAATCTGACCCTGAATGTTTCCAGGCATGGGGCATCTACCACCTCTCTGGGCAACCTGTCCTAGTGCTTCACCACCCTCAACATAATAAATGTCTTCCTTGTATTTAGTCTGAGTCTACCCTCTTTTAGTTTAAAAGCATTACCTCTTGTGTACTGCAAAAGGCCCTGCTAAAAAGTCTGTTTCCATCTTTCTTATAGTCCCCTTTAAGTTAATTGCAAGGTCACAAGTAGTTCTCCACAGAGCCTTCTCCAGGCTGAGCAACTCCAAATCTTTCAACCTTTCTCTCAAAGGAGAAGTATTCCAGCCCTCTGATCATTTCTGTGGTTCTCCTCTGAACTCGCTCCGAAAGTTCTGTGCCTCTCTGTGCTGAGGACACCAGAGCAGGACACAGTACTACAGGTGAGGGCTCGCCAGAGCAGAGTAGAAGGACAGAGTTACCTCTCTTGACCTGCTGGCACACTTCTTTTGATGCAACCAAGGATACAACTGGCTTTCTGAGCTGCAAGCACATATTGTCAGCTCATAGCCAGTTTTTCATCCACCAGTATCCCCAACTCTTTCTCCATGGGACTGTTCTCAATCCCACCATGCCTCAGACTTTATTGATAGTGGTGGTCTTCCCAACCCAGGTGCAGGACCCTGCACTTGGTTTTATTGAACCTCATGAGGTTCCCATGAGCCCAATTCACAAGCATTTCTTGAGAATCTTATATAAGAGATTCCACTGATCAAGTTTTATTAATTTCTCTAGTTGCCCTTGCTCTTTTTATTTTAATATTCTGTGTGAATGGATTTTGTGGCAGCTTCCCTTTTCAGCACTCAATATTTTTCAGTCCTTGGATTTAATTAGATGCATTTCCATATTATTACATGAAAGTGGAAACTACTATTCAGTGGCAACAAAAATAAATACTAAGGGAAGTATAAAAAAGGCTCTATTTTCTCCCCCTTTAAGGAAGACTCAGCTAACACACAGGGGAGTTGCAGGTCCTTTTACTGCCACTGCCAAAAGCACAAATCAGACACTGATGCTGACCTAATGAGGAATTCTGTATGCTTGGGAAACTATCATTTGGCTGGTTTGCATTACAGAAGAGTCAGTTATCTGATGGACAAATATGGCTTGAGAGATGGTAGGTCTAAGGCACTACCAATTTGTGTCAAGTATGAAATCACCTGTCTAATATTAGGTGTCAAGTGTCCTGGCATTAACTAGTGTCAATATGGAAAGATACTTTTCCCTTGTTTTTTCAATATCATCCCTGTGGCTGCCAAAATATATGTGAACTGTGGAAATCTTATGTGCCAGAACAAAAGAATAAGGAAGGACAGGCTGATTTACTGCCTGTAATAAGCTAGCAGATGTATGGAATAAATTTGGATGAAATATAACAAGAAAATATGTGACATAATTTTTACAAAACCATGTGTCTTGTAAACATGCTGTCACTTCCAACCTATACTGCCCCACCTTTTGCAGCACTTTTGTCAATCACATCGCAAATATAAGCTGTGTACTTACTAGTTTTATCTATTTCCTGGTTAGTATCTGAAATGCTACCAGATCAGAACAGTAGCAATTTATGCCAGTTTTAGTCCAAATGCAAAGCTGTAAGGACTGGACAAAGCAAAAAAAACCTCTGTGAATCAGACACACTAACTTCTATTTAAGAAGACCTTTACTGCATTTGCTTTTCAGTTTATAAGACTATACAACTTTATGTTGTAAACTGATAGACAAAATTTTTTTTTAGTTCACTGTGGTACAGGAGAACTCTTCAGTGTGAGTGATGCCAGGAGTCAGCTTGTCCATAAGCAAACTGTCGAGGATTCTATCACCTAAATCTAAGATTCTCTACTAGCAGGTATCTCAGCATATTTCACAGAATCACAGAATGTTTGGGGTTGGAAGGTACATCAAAAGATTATCTAGTCCACCCCCCTTGCCAGAGTATGATCACCTAGATCAGGATACACATGAACACGTCCAGGTGGGTTTTGAATGTCTCCAGAGAAGAAGACTCCTCAACCTGCCTGGGCAGCCTGTTCCAGTGTCTGTCACTTTCACAGTGAAAAAAATTCTCCTTCTGTTTACATGGAACCTCCTATGTTCCAGCTTGCACCCATTGCCCGTTGTCCTATCATTGGATATCACTGAGATGCCTGGGTCCATCCTCCTGACACTTAACTTTTACATATTTATCAACATTAATGAGGTAACCCTTCAGTCTCCTGTTCTCCAAGCTAAAGAAACACAGCTCCCTCAGCCTTTCCTCAGAAGGGAGATGTTTCACTCCTTTAATCATCTTTGTGGCTCTGCGCTGGACTCTTTTGAGCAGTTCCCTGTCCTTCTTGAACTGAGGGGCTCAGAACTGGACACAATATTTACAGTATATTAATTTAACAATTCTGACTGAGACTAGAAAATGGAAATGATACCTCTGTCTATTCATCAGTCCTTTATTGTGATAAATTATGGACAATTGACAGTTACCAAAATATTCCTTAAAGACTGATGAAATAAATGAAATAAATTTAAAAAACAAGATGTGAATCATCTTAATTCTTTTGAAGTCACATAGGACTCATAGGAAACTGTATATCTCTTTTATTTCAAGACTGCAAAATTGAACAGTGGGACTGGCACAATAAAAAGGTACTATTTTGAAAACCATATCATATCAAAGGTAGTTTCATTTGGAATGAATCAATTTCTGCAGGACTGCAATGTCTAACTTCACTTGTTACCTTTTGGTAGTTTTTCAAAAACAGCAGAGAATTTTAAAGGTGGATTGTAGCAAGGCAAAAAGACAATTTAATAAAAGAGATTGCAAGCTTTTTTTTTACCTTTATTTTTTTATTTCACTCAGTGGTAAAGATAGCATAAAATAGGAGGAGAAGTATTAAGTCCTTTTCTGACAGAATAATTCACCACATCATGATCACTGAAATTAGGATTTTTTAAACTTCTAACCAAAGACCCCTCAGTAAAGGTAATCCTACCCCAAAACTTTTAAAAGCCCAGCAGATCAAAGACAGAGGCCACTGGGAGAGGGTAAGACCCTTTGCTGGCTGGAGTGGCAGCCAAGCTGCAGAGTAAGCCCAGTCCCTGCTCCTTCATATATCTTCTTCCCCCTTCACTCACAGAAGTGCTATCACCTGGATCAGTACTTGCTGGGCAATGGCATCAGGAGGGGATCCTGGAGCTAAGGCATGGTTGGCATCAGGTCAACAAGCACCAGGTAGACAACAAGCAGCTCAGCACTTCCTTTTGTGTCTGCTCCTCACAGAGTAATCACTCTCAATAAACTCCTTTTTTCTCTCTTATAAACCTGACCTTCTCAGGGTTCAGCTCATAATTGCTTGCACTGAATTTCCATAAAGCTGGGCAATGATCAAGACTTCATTTTTCATGTAGCTCTAGGGGGAGTGTCTAAAATTGACATTGAAGCTAAGTACACTAGATTAAAAGAAACAGCCATACATAGTAAGTCCTGAGTCACATTGTTGTAACATCAGAAGAACATTCTGAAAAAAAAATATTTCCTGAACTCTGTAGAGGTTTATGGCTCAATATTTATCGTTGCTGGGTGAAATTTTCATACATAATGACAAAAGCAGACAAACATAGTATATAGTATAGTATATAGTATATTTCACTTAACCTCATACAGAATTTGGATTCTATTAAACTTAACACACCATAACATAATGTCTGTTCTAAAGAAAGCCTGAGCAGTTATTGATATTTTCTGTTATTGTTTTTGTGATCATTATGGTTCCTGCTTGCATTGACACCTGGTTCTCTATCAAATGGCGAACTCCTTTTTATTACAAGGTCTGTCTGACCTTCTCTGATCCAAATTTTGGATGCATGGTCCTGATGTTGGTGTGATAAGGATTAACCTTTAAACACTGAGCACCATCTAATGCTAGATGGTTATCTAGCATTAAGCTGAGATACACCAAACCTTCTTAACCCTTGACCTTGTATCTCAGAGGAGACAGTGTTGAGCAAAGGACAGATCTATCCGTACCAAAATTCAAGGGCAGGAGGTAGCTGACAACTTCCAGTCAGAACCCTCTCTGCTTGGACATCTTTCAGATGGACACTCATGAAAACAGATGTATGGATGTGCACATTAAGCCTACAACAGCTCCTGTTCAGCAGCTACATGCTTGAAACAATTTTCTTATGTTTGACATAAGCTCAAGACCATAATAAAAATAAATATGTTTAAAAGAGGCATCTGTGCTGAATGCAGCTTTTAAGGGTGCAAAATCCCACCTCCTGTAATACCAAGCTGGTTGGCTGGAGGTGAGCCTCTGTATTGCTTATGGTAAGGCCACATCTACACCCAGAAAAGGTGTAGGTTGCCTGTTACTGATTTTGGTAATGAAACTCACCAGCTGTTACAGGGCCACAAGAGTATTTCTCTCCCTCAGGAGTGACATGCAGGAAGATTTGGAAGGTTTGTAGTGGCTGGGAGTATTTTAGCCTAAATTCTATGTAGCTCAAATTCAAGTCTGCCCAGATCCTGCAGAAAACTCAATCAGATTTCATTATTTTCAGATTGAGTCAGAGGTTTCCAACATGGGTGATGGAGACCTTAGTCAAAGTTAGGTTAATTCAGCTAAGTGTAGCCATTGGTAGTATCTTTCAGCAAGTGACAAGGTGACCCTTATTTGTTTTCAGTAGGGTGAAACACTGATTATTTGAAGCCTTTGTTCCTCTACTTGTTAGAAGTTTCAGAGGGTCAGAGTTTGCCCTAAAAACATTATCAATGCACCATTGTGTCCTTTCAAGTGTCCCGTTGAACATATACATGAGCCTTACTCCATTAACAAGTGTTAGATAGGTATCTAGTATGTTAATGATTCCTGGCTCCGCATGTCTATCTTTTCTGACCCATGTCACACACAAAGATGAATGACATGGTGTGTGCACAAATTACTGTCTACCCTGTGAGTAGAAGCTGGCTGAGTCCAGTCTATGGATAAAACAGAAGTAACGTTATGTGGGGACACCTGTCAATAGTTTCACTGTGCTGCTGGTCCAGAGGCACCAGACATTTGCATTTAGTGTCTGATTCTCTAACCCTTACGAGGACCTTTGCATCTGCTAGTGGTGCAATGGGTACAAGCCCTCCTTGAAGTCACTTTGGATAGGTCTACATGGCATACAGAGAGATTGCTTTATCTGTGCTTTGAATAAACCAATCAGTGATCAGCCATGGACTCATGGAGCTTAACACGTAGTGCTGGATAACAGTGCCAGTCCAGAATCTCCAGGCATCTGCTGGCCAGTAATCCCAAACAGGGTTGTATCTTGGCTCAACACATAGCTTGGGTATTGCCTCACTCACCAAAAGTCCTAGTTGCTTTAAGAACAGTTTGCTTTTGTTCTCACAACAGAAAGCTGCCATCTAATTCCCTGTGAAATTGAAGCTGATACAGCACAGAGCAGCCTCTGACTCAAGTCTTAGTACATTGAGCTAGTGCTTTGACACTTAGGTTTGGTTGATGATAAGGATCTGTGTGAAGGTTAAGGTTTTGCTTTTATCATGTAGTCCCTGCTACTGGAGAGGGAGCTTCTCTGTGATCATGACAACATCATAGTCTTAACTAAAGGCATACAAATAAACAAAGAGTAGTTGAGAAGCTGCCTGAATGGATATTATTTTTTTAATTCTGTTTGAATGTGCCCAAGACAAGATTTTCTGTCCTGCTAAATGTCTTAGGAATTTTAATATTCTTCTTGACATGTGGGAGATCAGAGGTTAAGAAGTAGTATATTAATGGCTTTTATGTAGGAAATTCAGTCAATTACTTACAGTTCCAAATTAATTTATTTAACATGAAAAGAAGTGCATTTAAAAAAAAAAAATAATGGAACCAGCAACGGAAGAAAATGAAAGGATTTTTACATGAAATATACACTGATAGATCAACTGTCTATCACTGGATGATAAAAGTCTAAAATCATGCAATAGCTATTTATATATATATAAAAAAAGACTGCAAAATGTTAAACATTGGAAACTTACATCTGTCTGAAAAGTCATGCTGAAAAACAACAAAAAAAAGGCCACAAGTAAAGAATTAGGAAGTTTGGATAGGTTTCACAATGTTGACATTGTCTCATGTCTCCTAACTAAAACCAGTGGTAGAGTGTGCTGAGATAATCAAATGCTGATATGTGTGCAAGAGCTGAATGCAAAGCACATTTCTGATCAGTAGGAATTTTTGAAAATTCAAAGCTCACTCAGAAAAAAGAGGAAACAATAAAGAAATTCTGTGTGATGTCATAATAATAAAAGAGATTGTTTTAATCAAAACGTGGGTTTTTCCTGATAATTGATTCTTATTTTTTAACCTTTTTCATTATATATTAATGAAAATTGATGAGGAAAAAATTGGAATTTTATGTTGGAAAATAAGACTTTTCCTTTAAAGAACCAAAAAAGAGGCAATTTGACAATTTGGAATTTAAACTATCCTGAGACAGAGAAAATCCAACTCTTTTCTGTGAGTCATTTCAGTTTTGACATATAGAACTTTGTAATGAAAAGTGCTTTTTAAAGTAAATGCTTTAATTAGTTTTACCTTTCTTTCCTTTCATGACAGTGTCTGGCTTACAACATTCTAACATAATAAGAATTCTCTTTAGATTCCTAAAGCATTATCTGAATCATTTTCCATATGTTAATTTGGTTTATGATAGATTACAATCAAATGTGCTAATTATATTTTTCCAGCATCATCAGATGTGTCAGTGTTTGATCAAGAATGTAGTTTGACATAATCAGTTATGGGATGTACCTCAGCACTAATGTTAGTGGATATTTTTTTACATTATCTGACCCAAGACATTTATTATAGCTGATCAAAGGAGTTTTTTAGCCTACCTGAAACTCCTAAAGATGCAGAAGCATTTACTATAAATTCAGCCTTGATTATTGCAGAATTATTGAAATTTCAAGGAGATAAATATAATATTGCTGAAAAACTTTCAGAGGGAAACAAAAATAATGAGAAAAAGCTTGAAGACAGGATTTTTGATGGCACTAGACTCCCATCATTGAGATTTTCAGAATATTGCAAGACCGATGTAGGGATGAAGAGACTTTTAGAAACACCAGTATCTCCAGCTGAGAACAAAGAGGGTTTTTTTAAACAGCAACACATCACGTTCAGCGCTGTCCTCAAATATATAGAAGTGAATGCCTGTGTCACATCGATGATTTATAACATGAGCAATGAAACATGTCATTAATATTTATAAAATGTAAGCATAGGAAAACCTTCTAAAAGATCCAGGTTAAAATGGTTCCACTTTTCAATGTTAACACAGTAGCTTTTCCATCCAGAGATGTGTCACATGTAAAAATTCATAGTAATGTCATCTAAATGCTAAAGCATGTTACGGCTGATGCATACAACTGTTACTTAGAAAAATGCAAGTCTTATTGTGGAAGACTGTCCAATATAAAAAGGATGAAGACATTTGGCAAAACAGCTTCATCTGGGGTGGTTTTTTTTCCTCATACCTTGGAAATCTGTTTCATTTCCACAAAAGGTTGCCCAAAAAGTGGCCCAACACACTTTGGTCACACTTTTAGGCTACAGAGGGTTGATCTTGAAGAAATTGAATCCTCACTCCAGTGATGTGAATATTCATGTCACAGTTCAATCTTGGTGTCAATGACATGGAAACAACACTCTTGGTCTCAGCTGCAAGTCTCCCTGCTTTGGGCCACAATTACATGGTGGTGTCAGTCACTTCACACCCATATCTGCTGACATTAATTACAGATACTTCTTCCTATGTGTAACTACCCTAGGGTATCTGTGTAACTACCCTAGGCTTTCTCTATAACTAGGTGTAGAATTGCTCCCCTCCTATGTCACACGATACCTACAATGTACCTTTGTAACAGGAGAGGACTCTGGAAAAGTTGTACAGGAAGCACAGCTGATAAACCTCAGGTTATTATTATTATATATTATTCCAGAAAGCTCTCAGGCCTGTAGACACAGAAATCCAGGAAAATAAGATCCCTGCTACAAACAGCTGAGTCCTAAATTTCTGTTTCACCAGTGCAAACGTAGGAAAATTACCAACAACTGTAACATTTATGGTTATACCAATAACCACTTTGGCAGTGAACTTCATGGGTGAGTGTGAAGCAAAACATGTTACAGGAGGGAGAAGGTCATGAGGAATGAGATTTATGTATTCAAATACCTTAGGAACAAGTTCAGGAAGGTCTTTCCAATGATGTTTTTTCATTCCAGAAGTTCAGTGCAGACATGCTCATACTTTGTAGGCAATTACTAGATAAGCTGTGGTAGGAAGTGGCAGAAGAACCTTCTGCAAGGGAACAGTGGCTCTCTATAAGAGGAAAAGCATTAAAGGACATGTCAAGTGCAGAAGTCTGCCAAGTAAAGTAAAAAGTGTGAGTTGACATTTCCCCTGGGATTCTGCACAGAACAGTCAGGACTTATCAGGCTATCCAAAACACTGCATTTCTCTTTACTTTTCCACCTACACAAGGGTGTTTCCATTGAGTTTGTCAGGATTTTGAAAATTGGGCAATATTAATCACAATTCTGAGAAAGCCTAAAGATGTGTGATTTCACAATGCTAGTGAAGGAATATAAAAGTACTTCAGACATGAACACAGTTTGAAAACACAGCAGAAGCCTCTGGAAATGGAGTCATTTTTCTGCCAGAACAATTACGGTGTAATCAGTTTCATTATAAATGAAACTGCAATTCCCACATTGCACATATGAAACAATTAGTGACTTTAATTTGCTTTCCTATAAGTGGAGGTTTGCTATAGCTGAGTTTGCTGTGAAAATAGTTAGGTAATTCAGTCATAACATTACCTGGATGTTTTCAAATTGCCTGTACATAAATGCTTTCTGATACAAGCTTCTTTTGCCTTTAAATCACTAAAAGCATAGCCTTCTGGAGAGGCACTTTATCCCTCTTTCTCCTTGAGAATATTTTGAATGTTCATATGGACCCCACTGATGCTCAGCCCAGGCCTTCAAAGCATAGATTGCTAAGCTGACATGGATATGTAATGCAAAAATCATCCAGCATTACCACGCAGTTTGCCCTTTTGCAGGGTCAAATGATGATTTGGATTATCAGAGTCTGTGTGTCAGTGTTACACTGCACCTTGGAGAAGTACCACTCGCAAACACTCCTACACAGACAGCTCATACCTTGGGTCTGACTGCAACGGGAATTAGCAAAGCTAAAAGTTTAGGAGAGAAGCAATGGAGGCTGAGTGGATCTTGGATCTTTCTCCCCTACACAGCAGTCACTATGACTGAACTGCATGTGGGTTGTTGCAATTTTTAGATGTTATGAGCCAATATTAAAAAGATCTTTCTCCATGTCCCACTCCCCAACCAACTGAAGGAGCAAATGAGTAATTTTGACTCATCTGATATTTCTGAGGCATTAGGTTTCTTGGGAATATTTCTAAGTTGATGTTGGTCCCATCAGAGTCTTTTTCTCATCTCTGTGCCAAAGAGCCATAAGCAAGCCCCTTCTAGATGGACTACATGCTATTGGCTACATACTGTTGACTTTGTACTTAGAGGGTATTTGTCTTGTTTCTATATGACAAGGCAGAGTGAAACAAAGAAATTTCAGGTTCAAAATTAAATGCAGTTATTTACTTGACCTGAGTAGATGGAAAACTTCCATTCCAGTTGATTGGTTTTTTAAATGAACAGGGGGAAAATTGCTACAGTACAAGGAGTGTGAAGGCGCTGACCTAGAACACACTCTGAAGAGGAATCAAGAGGGATATGTTAAGGGGTACTCCCCCAAGGGAAGCTGACTAGGGACAGGGGGCAACAAAAGCTGAGCATGATAGTCACTGAATTTCATTAGGGCAATCCAATACAGTTTGTGCCTAATGGCTTCATGGTATGAATGAAAAAGGCGATGGAGCTGAAACAACACCCTGGAAAATGAGCAGGTGATGATACTAGTTGATCTGCAGACAAAAAAAAAATTCCCCCAAAGTTGAAGGACAATGAGACTGTGACAATCAGTAGAATTTTTCTGGCCTGGAGGGATGGTTGCTATAATTCATTTCTCCACCTGCTAGTCAGAGGGAGCAGATTTCCACAGCATGACAACTCAAGCATGCATGCCGAGCCTGCTGAGGAAAATGAACAGCATCTCCACCAAGGACCTGTGTATACCTGCCCATAAAGCTGACCTTGACAATGCTGGCAAATGTCCTAGAGAGGTGTATGTCCTAGCTGCGATTTCTTTCTTTTTTTTTTTTTTTAACAAAATGCACACATTTAAATAAACCTGCAGTAGAAAGTTTAGACTAGCAAACCCAAGCAAAATGACAGTGTCCTCCACAGAGCATGCTTATTTTCAACAATTACCAAACCAAAACTGATTCCCTGTTTGCGGTGGATATGGAGACCAAGTCTTCTGTGCATAACTATGTGTTATTATTTCAGCCCTGTTCTCTCAAATAAACAGGACAGCTGCTAAGCACCCCCCACGCTCAAAACACCACATATTTGCTTAAATCTGTCCCATCTTGGACTGTCATCAATGTCTGTCTGCTCAGGAGTTGTATGGTTCATAAACCCCCCATCCCTGCAAATGTTATGACATGGCCCTATCCTAGTGCATAGTAAGCGAAGTAAGTGTGAAAGAAATACAGTCATGATAGACCTTGATTTCAATACTTAATGTTTTTGTATTTATCATTTGCAAAGGCATTTTCTAGGGGTTTTACTTCCCTGCAGACGCCCTTCTACCTAACAAGCTCTATTTGCTGTCTGGGGTCACACACCCAGAATCACTTTGTTAGCAGCTGTGAAAACTCCACCGATGCTGGGCCATGTCACAGAAGTGCTGTGCAGAGACAGGTGCCCGTGCTGGCCCATGTGCTGTAGGTGAACGGGGGAGAGCTGCAGAGAGAGTGGGCACAGAGAGCTCATTTAGCTCTGGCGCTGACTCTGGCAAGCTCTGCTGTGAAGGCGCTGCTGGGGCTGAAGGGAGGTTTCTCTTTGTGAATGGATTCAAGGAATGAAAAAAGGAGCCAGGGAAAATTATGATATGATAAGGTTTCCATAAAATTCGATTTTTTTCCCCCTAATGCTTTTTTTGCTCCCTATCTCTAAAAACCTTACAGATCAATCAAGATATAGTTAGGAAATCTAATTAAGTGCCTGAGGTAATAACGATGATCTTCCTCTATCCTGTTTTTTTTTTAGATTGGACTTTTCCGGGAAAACAGAGTCCTGGCACAAACAAAGCATCTCTGTCTATTCCAGTGAAATTTTTCTTCTTTTAGAACCAGACCTCCTCTTTCTCTCTCTTTTGTGATTGTCAGTTTAATTTTATTTCATGGTTTCATGTATCTTTTTATTTTGATCCCTCCTCTAAGTAATACTCGAGGAAATGAGATGCCTGAAATAATCAAACAGCAAAAGTCAAGTATGCAAAAATTAAAACCAGATACCCACTTAGGCTCTTCAGCTAAACAAACTGTCTTGGTTATGGAAATTTTCACAGTTTGAATTCTACTCAGGTCAGCAGCAAGCAAAGCTCATTATTTTCTGGTGATTGTTTTGTGGCCTACAGGATATAGATGGATGTTTTCTTCCTGTGGAATAGGTTTTATATCTCCAGTTCACTGTAGGCTGGAAATGGGAACTACATGAGGCTGCACAGAAGGGGATTTCAGCTCACCTATGAAATATGGAACAATTGCTTCCAGGCCTGGAAGGATTTCAGACTCTCAGACCTTCAAATTGATTCTGATGTTGTGTATGAATAAAAACTGTAGCAAGCCATTTTTAAGAAGTATGAACTGCTGGAAAATGGCTAGATCTCCTTTTCTATTCAGACAGCACAGGCTGTGAAGGCTGGTATAGTCCATCAGATCAAGCGAAGGACAAGTTGAAGTGGTCTGTTGGCAAACAGCTCAGTGCCCCTGGCCATGCCTTATTAATGGCCAACACTCTTCAGAAGGATCTTCTCTCACAGCTGAGGAAATCCCCCTAGCCTCTTCTCACCTTCCTGCAATACCCTGGGTGTTATGCTACTGCAGAAAAGTGCCATAACTTTCACAGGATCCCATCATGTTTTAGTTTTTCCCGAAATAAAACAAATCCTGACCATCACAAGCTTGTCAGCACTGTGAAAAGCCCCTCAAAATACGCCCCAAAAGAGAGGGCTGAAACACAGAGTGGACATAGCCCTAGTTTTGAGTAAGCTTCCACACTGCTAAACATGTTTTTCTCTCTTCACAATAGCTTTCTTTCTGTTACTGTTTTATTGATAGTCATTGTACTACCAGTTTTAATTTCTGGTATGTGAATGAGGTGTTGGTGCTGTTACTGTGTCACTCACTTCCCCATTCTTTGAAGTGACTGGGAGAGAAAGGAACAAGCACAGATAAGAGCAGGAAAACCTGGCCAACAAGCAGCACCATGCAGTCCATGTGGTCTTGAGTTGCATATGATCAGGAACAGGGGTGGCAATTGAGCACGGTGGCAAATGCAATGAGGAGCTCGGGGACAAATGCTGCTTGTTAGTGATACAAGATGAAGAACACATGAAAGGTGGCATAAGCGGGATGTCCACACAATGAGGTTACAAGGTAGATGCTGACAAGACTGGTAGCTAGAGGAACAACCAAGTAAGTTACAAGAACTGTCATAAGGCAGATCTGAGTTGAAATCCATATGGAGACTCAACTAGTGTAATTTCTGGGCATAGAGTGAGGAGTGGAAAGGTCATCAAACACTCCTTCTGTCTTCAGTTTTCATTCTTACTCTCTGAGCTGTTCCAGTGGTATTCTGTGAAACAAGCTGTGTCCTTCATCGCTGGATATCAGGGTAAAGTATCAGAGCCATAGTTGCTGGAAGCTATCCACCTTTCCCTGCCTACAAAGGAAGGGAGGGGAGGAGTACTCACTGACTAAACAGCTTCATAAGAACCAGTAACTGTGAAGAAAATAGAAATTATTAGTAATGTGTGGTTCTGACCCATGCCAGAGACGCAGGCAATTTTGAAAACACAACAAAGGGAACCACACAAAGGGCTGTGATACTAAAAACTGAGACTTGATATTGAACATTCTTCTTAGTCAGGGGGAGAAGACGATTTAGTCTGTTAAGGCTTTAGCTGAACAAACTCATCAGTATAACTTCTTCCCTGATACACCCGAACTGATTTACCACCAGTTACCTGTTATATTGTAGTTGTAAGCATTTAAAGACAAGGCAAATTATTGGGATACCATGTTTGCAAAACGGACAGCAGGAGAAAAGTTCTTGTTCATGCTTAGTCCCCTCTGTACACGGTGTTAATATCAGTTTATACTACTCCTTCAAGAAGATCTGCGATGAAAAACTCCTGCTCTCCTATGGGCCTGCCTCCCAGGGATTCAAATACTACTGTGTGCTTTGCAGCTCTCCAAAATTTTGCGGCTAGAATATCTGTGCATTTCTTTCCTGACTGTCCTAGTAAAAAACTTATTTTATCATTGGGTGAGTATATGACAGTTTAATGGAAACTACTAAAAGCTGTTGAAGCATGATGTACCTGTAGGACTTGTTTAAAGTGCTTGGTGCATCTGGCAAGCCACCAAGTTGATGAAAGCCCTTGGAGTTTAATGACAATCACAAAAAAGCACTGTTAAGGGGGTTGGCTTGGCTCAAGTTCTTACTTTCCTACTCAATTTTTATGCCTTTTGATTGCAGTTAAATTCAAGGAACATGGAGTTTTATGCTTATTTCAGTTTTAATTATGAAGCCATGCTTTTGGCATCATAATAAAGTGGAACGCTTCTTCTTAGGAAATTCTCTCTGGCTTTAGATCTTCGTCTACTGGTATAAAAACCAGATAAGTTGTGTCCCCTTTTTGCTCCTTTTTAAGACTTTTGACCTTCTGTGCTAGATATAAGCTCTGCAACCATTACGTCACACTTCTGATATCTGCGGTAAAAAAGTTTGCAAATAAATCTTTTGAGGCCACAGAGCCAACAGGATTTCAGCTGAGAAGGTTTTTTATCAAAATATGGATATCCTGGAGGTTAGGAGGGCTTTATGTGATGCGAGGACATTGTCCTAACTCATTCCTCTCACAGCAATGCACCTGCCTCAAAAAATTACTCATACAGTACTTAAAAACTATCAGGTTACTTTAAAAACATTTGCAGGTTTTTTCTCTCGAATAGAAATAAGATTAACTTAAATGCAAAGTTTGTCCAGATTAAAAGAGACCAACACCCAAATTACATAGCAAAAAAGGTCCAGAGGCCAAGGTCCTGGCATATTCACAGGGGCAGCCACCACAATCAAAAAGCATATAGGGTGACAGAAGGCTGGAAGAAGAACAGCATTTCAGTGAGCAGTCTGGAAATGTTATGGAGGACGTAGAGGCAACACAAATGCTTTTGTGAAAGAGAAGATAGTGCTGAGCCCTCAGGAGAAATATCTGAGACTGAGAGACAGATCAAAGCTGTGGCTGAATAGATCAAAGATCTCAAAAATAAATGTACGTGCACAGTAAGTTGCCTAGTTTGCCTGAGTGAAAGCAATTTCCTAACAATAGTTTCTTTGCATATCAGATTAGGCAACAAAGTATGCGGTGTTCAGAATAAAGTACTGGGGCATGTCACCAGTAAAAATTGGACACTCATCAATATCTACTTCTGTATCTATAAGCATCAGAATAAAGGTCTGGCAGCTCTAAAGAGCAGGAGAGGATTAATGAAAGATTTTTCCCAAATGGCTAGTAGCTGAGGGATCAGCTACAGGGTGGAGGCCCTGGGCAGTGCTCAGTTCAGGAAGGCCTGGCTGAGGTATGTTGAGAATTCCAGATTTTCTGAAAATCCCTTCAACGTGCCTCTAGCTGGGCACTCCGAATCACTGGTCAGTTTTCAGAGACTCCACTGAAATGCTCCTTGGTGATATCCATTAGCCCCAGACAAGAACAACAGAGCATGAAATTCCTGCTCTCCTTGCTCCAGTGACAATTAGTGATACAAAGTAGAACAATTCTGATGAGATAGTGGCTCTTCATCCCACTGCTTCAGACATTCCTGTAAGAACACCTAAACCCAAAATTATGTCTTTTGTGCTGCTTGAACCTTGAATTTGTAAATTCCTAAGGGAATATTTCAATGTCTGGCTCAGGATGGGGCTGTACAACTTTTACCAGAATTTTCATCCTGGGTCCAAGAAATATTTCTCTATCAAAGTGTTATTGTAACTGCTGCAATTAAAGACAAAGAAGAAAGTCAGGAAAAGGATGGGAGAGGTAAAGGAGAGAAGGAGGAGAAGGAGAAGGAGAAGGAGACAGAGAGGGAGAGGGAAGGGAAGGGAAGGGAAGGGAAGGGAAGGGAAGGGAAGGGAAGGGGGAAGGGAAGAGGAAAGGAAAGGAAAGGAAAGGAAAGGAAAGGAAAGGAAAGGAAAGGAAAGGAAAGGGAGGGATTTAATGAATGACATGAAACTTACTAAGAGAATTGTTTCCTCAAGAAATTCCAAGACTAATGTGAATGCA
>JANHGN010012078.1:25545-35689 GCA_024605025.1 Megaceryle maxima
AAAGGAAAGGAAAGGAAAGGAAAGGAAAGGAAAGGAAAGGAAAGGAAAGGAAAGGAAAGGAAAGGAAAGGGAAAGGAGGGATTTAATGAATGACATGAAACTTACTAAGAGAATTGTTTCCTCAAGAAATTCCAAGACTAATGTGAATGCAGCCAAATTAAATTGTTTACAAAGAGTTAATGAGGGTTAAAGGTACAAAGTGGGGAAATACATGTTACTGACTTGAAAAAAGGTCATAGCCTACAAGCACTTCTACATGGGGTCTCAGTGAGGACCCATTGAGACCAGTGGGATTCTCTGGGGAATAGCCACAGGGGCAGGTGTAAACTCATAGTTTCACTTCTACATGCAATAACAAGAAACCTGTGCTGGGGTAAGATATGCAACATAGGTGTTCTTATTTTCCAAGGATCTTCAAAAAAGGGAAATAAAGGGAAAGGGAAGGGTGACAGAATGTCTTCAAGGACTAGAGAAAGTGACTTCCACTGAAAAATGTAAAATGCTCGGTCTACTTACCTAACCATAAAGATGCTTGAGAAGTAACTGATTTACAGTAGACCAGTATCCTCAAGCATACTGTGCATTACAGGCTGACCAATCTTATAGAGAAAGGCTGGACAGAAAGCTATGATTAGAACCAGAAGCCAGATCAATATAAGAAATAAGGTTCTTTCTTGAAACAGAGGCTTATTAATCTGGAATATAGGATGAGAGGAAGTGATGAAGTCTCTATTTTATTTCCAGACACTACTGGAAAATACAGCTTAATTAAAAGATATTTTACAGATTAGGTAAACACATGTTATTGGATTCACTGGACTTGCTGAAATTTAAGTCAACTGAATTTAATAAAAATAAGGTTAAAGAGGGTGTCTTTTCAAGATCCATTTCAGCCCTAATTTTCTGTAATGAAATAGTCCTTCTGGTTTTAAAATATATAGATTTATGTTTCTACAGAAATTTCTGAACAAATTGCATGTGTCTGCTTGCTTTACTTTTATCTACATCACAGGTAGTCAATGTACTTTATTAGGAATTGTTGGTTTCCTTTAAGCTTACTGAACTTCACAGTGAAGCTCCAGTGTTTCTCTGTCTACAATATGTCCTATCACTTAACCCCATCTTGCATTGGTCAACATTTTTATTTTTTTTTGTTACAAAGTACCACTGTCTAAATTGTTTCAAGGAGAGCAACATAAGAAAAATATTTTAATTTGCCTGTGTCTCTTTTCTTATATTCAAAGACTGTCCACATATGAAATGACAGCTATCGCTGTCATTCTCCCAAGGGAAACATATTGCCTTTCAGCACTTCTGTCCCTGAGCCTTTCTCCTATCCTTTGTATGGTTATTTGTGTTCAGCTGCTCTGCCTGTGCATTTCTCTCTCTCTCTCTCTCTCTCACTGTGCTGTTGTCGAACTGCAGCTCCCACTGGAATTTGCACAATCAAAACCAGCTCTCATCTCAAATAGCAGTGAATCACACCACCTGAAGAAGAATAGCAAATTGAGCGCAGTAGCCTTGCTGCTTATATAGTGTGAGGTACCAGTAGTACCCACAGGATGGAAGGACTTGGGTTTATGTGAGACCTGCTTAGCCTGAGATGTGCTGCCTGTGATCTGAAAGCTGTCACAGGGTTTTATAGGAGTGTGTATATTTAAGGGATGTTTTTAAGAAGCTAATAGTGTGCTGCATCTGAAAGCTGGAAAAGGCTGCTGCTTGCTGCTGCTGCTGCAGTAGCTGGTGCAGCAGGATGAATGTGTAAAGGACAGCCGCCCGAGCTGTGCCGGTGAGTCTCCCATCCTGCTCTGTCTTCATTAATTGAAGGGATACAGAAGAAAACAGATGCACTAGTACCACACTGGATCTATCACTGTGTACCCTTCACTGTGGAAAATGGTCAACAAAGACATGAATGGATTTCCAGTCAAGAAGTGCTCAGCCTTTCAGTTTTTTAAAAAGAGGGTAAGATTTTCCTTTAATTCTTTCTTTACACTTTCTTTTTTGTTGTTGCTGTATTTGTTAATGTGCTAGAGCAGAGAGAAAGTCATTGAAGAAGGAAGATATTTTAATACCAATTCCCTACTGTAACAAACCCATGGTATGAGCAGTTCTACCAAACAGCAAGGGCAATAGCACCATAGGCTAAGGGGAGCTGGCAAGGGGGGACAGGGGTGGGGGGGACTGGAAGGCATTACATCAGCAATTTTTGCTGTGGAATGTATATCTCAGTGACAGCTGACCACAGGGCTTGACGCACTACAACCAGCTATTCAGACTGGGATAATACACTCCAAATCACAGTGCAAGGTTTTTGCATCTTGTCTCTGACTCCCTCTCTACAACCACCTAAGGGTATGACTTCCACCACACCTTTCATTCACTTGCCTGAAGTGTGGCATTACCTGTCCACTCAATCATCCCACAGAGGGGAGGAAAGAGAGAACAAAGTGGTGTTTGTGAACTCAGCAAAATATTTCACAGCTTGTTATATGCCTGTTATCACAGTTAATGCAGGAGAAAAAATAAGACCAAGGTACACCTGGATTTTGTCTTCTATTATATTCTTTAACTTAGGCAGATATGTCAGGATTTAGAATAGATCTGCTATGTATTATATTTGACTGCTGATTTCCTTAAGGAAACATAAGTGTAACATTCTACTTCATCACTTTAGTTAAGTCCTTTCTGTTTCTTTGAGTCTTTTACAGTGAAGGTGCTGCACTCTCTCTTTTTAACTTGGGCAACAAAGTCATTTCCATGTGGCAGAAGGACAGGTATTCTGAGTATGCCCATGTAGAACCAGACAGGAGAAGCAAAGCATCAGAAAGAGATTGGTAGCAGGGACTCCCCTATGGAAAGGATTTCCTGAATGATTAAAATGACAACCCCCTCTTTAAACAGACTGGAGTAGGAGCAGATAAGCTGCTCCATTCACTCCTTAGTTCATTCATTCATTCATCTCCATTCATTCTCTCTCTTCATTATGCCAAGAATATGGTTAGTCCATTTAACCCTTCAGGCAAAGAAAGTGAACCCTACACTAGCTACTAATTTGAAAGCCAGCATCAACCACTTTTGGTCACTACGATGCCAAATTTAAGAGCAGACCTGAAAAACACCATCAGAGTCACTCAGAGGAAAGAAGTGCAGTGTGTGCTGATACTTACTTTTTCCAAGGTGGTTTGTGGAAGCCTAAGATAGACCAAACACCACATAAACAGCCCATAAAAATAGTTCTCATCCCAAGCTGCTTCTCAGTTGAGTTTATTACTATTAGCATGTGTATGTTTGATATTCAGCTCACCAGAAAAGTTTGGTTATTAAAATTGCTCAAGGGTTTTCATAAAAATGTATTCTTAATGAGGAAGCAAACTAGTTTGCAGTTCCTGTATGAGCTTAGTTATTGACAATTATCTTCTGTCTCTGTTTAGAGCTAAAACAAGTTATCACTGGAAGCCTCTATATCGTTTTGTTCTAGAAGAAGAGAAAATTATTTTGTTTTTTTCAGATCTATACTGATGATCAGTGAATTTGTCTTTGGAAAAGATTGTTCATTGTAGTCACATTTGAAGAAACTGGCATAGAAATACAGTCCTGGACAGTGGGTCAGGACAAATAGTCATTTTTAGTTTCTGAGGATTTCCATTTTATCAAATGTTGCCTTCTTGCTATTGTGATGAAGATAGATGAAGTCAGTAAAACCAATTTAGAGACACAAAGGAAGGAAATTCCCTCCCTATACATTTCTGTTAATAGATAAATGTCTTCCTTGACGTTTCTCTTACCCCCATTATCTTCCTCCCAGAAAATCCCCTGCATTCAAACATTAACCATACTGTTCCTATATTAGTGCTTGAAATGTGTACAAACAAAAAAAGCTACGTGTTCATAAAGTGTTACTGGCTCCCAGCAATATATCTCATTTGCTGGACTGGCGACATGCCGCATTTAACTACTGTAAGGACAGGGAAAGATGGTTCAAGTCTGTAAATTTGGTTCCCTACCTATGCTCTGGATACTCTGGTTGAACAATGACCAAAATCCTGTGCGTACAGAAGCATAGCTGCTAGGTTTCTTGATTTGAGTCTAGCGTGTGACATCATTTGGCAGTTTGCATCACTACAACACCAGCATAACCAACACCAGCAACCTACTAGATGTACCCTACATTCATAATGAGAGGCAAGTCTTGCCCTGTGGAGCCCAGCAGACCTGACTGCAGGGTGAGGTATTGTTATCCTTGCTTTACTGACAGGCGACTGAAATACAGAGGAGAATTTTTGTCTGGGAAGTCTGTAGACTTCTCCCAGACTACCAAACAGGTATATGACAACAGAAGGGATGGAACCCCAGTCTCTCCAGTTTAAGACCACTGTGTCTCTCTCCTCAAAACACCCACATTTCTAGCAGAGATGTTTTTCAAGTCTAATCCTAAAAAATCCATACCAATCTAGATTAGAACACCCCAAATTTCAGGAAATGTTACTATTTTTTTCAACTTAGTTAGATTTTTTTTTTAAAGAAAGTACCAGATGTATCTTCATTGTTTTCATTTTCCATTGAGCCTTACATTTTCATTAAATTGCAATCCTCTTTGTTGCCCTGGCCAAGAGTGCAGAAAGGACTGGCAGAGCTCTGTGGATTTAGGCTAGGCTGAAAGTGCATTCAAACACTGACTTGAATTTGAGAACTAGATTTTTTTTTAAGCCTGGTTTATTCTCTGATGACAAAGCACTGACCCTCGGGGATGATGCTTGCTGTGTCAGGTGATTCAAGGTATGGGCTAATCACATCCAGAGGTCAGAGAACAGGAAGGAAAAGCTGAAATTAAAAGGCAGCACACTAAATTGAAATAAAAGGGAAAATAGAAACTGCTGGTTTAGTATTCACTGCTGGCAGGGTTGGAACAGACAGGCACTTCATCCACTTAAAACCTGTGCAGTTTGGAAGAAAAACCAAATGATTAACCACACCTATCCCTTTTTGTTGCAAGAAGTATAACAATTAATTGCATCTAGGATCAGTTTAAATATTTAAATAATTAAATATTGGGGTTTTAATTAATGACAACACAAATCTAGAAGAGAAGGGCAGAGCAGAATATGAGACATATAGGCACAAGGAGGGAATCTGAAGTTATGCCAGTGTAGATAAATTGTAAAATCTGTTGTTCACATGATCTCAGGTCATAGTGTAAAAGGGATCACCTTCTGACAATGCTGGGAGATTAAAAGACATTATCACCTCATAGCACATAATTATTTTTGTTACCAGCCCTTTCCCTCTCCACTGTTGTGTACTAGATACAAATATAAGTAGGTCATTGACTTGGTTTGGCTATAAATGTCTGGGAAATCTCTTTTTTTTTTCATATACTAGCAGCATTTTGACTTCCCCAAAGTTCAGTTAAAAGGTTTTGTTAATCACCAGAGAGGTCCCACCTTTCAGAGATGTGCAGGATTACCCACAAGAGCTGGACTACACCAATTCAAAAGATCACTGTATGTGGTAAATCTGCAACTACACTGTTGGTATTCAGCCAGCAGGAGATATCCCAGGGTGGAGGGCCTTTCATTGAAATCCCTACCAGATGGTTTTAACTGGGGGTTTGTGGTATTTGCACTGCCACCTTCTGCTGCATTTGCCTCCCTTATAATGTCCAATTTGTATGACACTTCACAAAATATGACCAACCTCCTCATCCTGAAATAGCATATCATGTCATATAACACAACCAACACGGTTAAAGCTGGACAAATGATTAACCACCTATGCAATTTAAACACTGGCTGATAATATGGTAATGTCAGTGAACATGGAAATTCATTATCCTTTGAGATCTGGATGATCAAATATAAATTTATTCAGAATGTGAAGATAAATGACTGATAAATGGGAAAAAAATATAGTTGTCTTCCATAAAAGGAAAGAAGAAAAAAAAAAAAAGAGAAACAGGGCATGTCTTAGAGAGGAAGTTTATTGCAGGGATTAAGGATTTGCTAGTCTGAAACCTGATAAGAATATGCATAATCCTTTTTCACTGAGAACATTTACATTAATTAGAAATTTAGGTCAAGCTAAAGTGAATGCGCAAGGAAGAGAAAATCCCTAGCTTTGTTTCTATATATTTTTTCCAAATATGTGGTTTGTGGAAACTATTCCCTTCTCCTTTCTAGGCTGATATTTTATGGCACAACATACCAGCAGTTTTCTCCATATACAAGCTGAAGATGTTAACTCATAAACACCATACTGCATGAAGATGACAGTTCAGCCTACATTAGAGCTCAAGCCAATAAGCAGCTGAGGGGACTGCAGAATTACCTGAATACCATTTTCAGGATTACAGTAATTTTAGTGATACAGAAAGCCCTTTAATTCAGTACTTCCAACTGACCTCCTACAGGTTATGTTCCCTCTGTCAGAATGCTATGAGGGGGCTACTCTCTGCTCTGCCACTTTTAGAGGTCTAGAAGTCCATTTCAGGACTGGAGTTACCTATTTTTTTTAGGGTAGTTGAGAGCTTACCTAGAACAAAATAAATGACAGCCAAAGGTGATTGTACCTTAGGAAAATGCCGTGTCTATATGGGATGACTGCTGCTTTTCTTAGCTACTTGAGCCAATGTATGGCTCAATGGAGCTGGGATTGTTTATCCTGGAGAAGGCTCAGGGGAGACCTAATAGCCACCTTCCAGTACTTCCAGATCTTACAAAAAGACTGGAGAGGGCCTGTTTACAAAGGCCTGGAGTGAAAGGATGAGGGGTAATGGTTTTAAATTAGAAAGGAGTGGATTTAGATTGGATGTAAGGAAGAAGTTCTTTACCAGGAGAGTGGTGGAGCACTGGAACAGGTTGCCCAGGGAGGTGGTTAAGGCACCATCCCTGGAGACATTCAAGGTGGGGCTTGACAGAGCTCTGAGCAACCTGCTTTCAGCAGGGGGGTTGGACTAGATGACCTCCAACCCACACATTTCTGTTTCTATGTTAATGTCACAAAAGTATATAAATTTTAAAGTTGATTTCCAGAGACAGGGATCCTAACTAACTGCAAGAAAGACAGAGCTTTGTTGCAGTAGAAACTTCTTTCCCATTCCACTTCTGTTTGGATAGGTGCTGAGAATTCATGTTTTTTCTTGGCATGAGCCAAAGCTATAAGTACTCAGCCTTGCCTAGAACAACCCCAAATGCCTTTATCAAACTATAACTTGAATGTTGCAGACCACAGCTGCCATGGGGCTTTAATATAAGTAAAACGAAGGTGACCCTGTATCTCAGTCAGGCTTCAAACATGCTACAGACACACATTGAGCTGACCAATAATTTTCTCACCTCATGTCTATTGATCCCTTTCCAAAAAAGCCTATTCATTAAACACAAGGGATCAGATATGAGAGTTGATGAGAAACTGTGTAAGGCCCAAGTACTGGTTTTCTATAAAGAATTTCATTTTTCTCTGTCTTACCAAGGCCAATGTGTGTTTTGAGTTGAGATCACTGATAATATTTTGCTTCTCAGCTAGCATACAGAAAAGGATTACTGAGGCAAAACCAGCAATGTATAGACAAAAAAACATCTGAGTCCCTTGTTCAAACTTAAATATCAGAGTGTTGTTAAATTCAGTATAAGAACTTGGAACGAATTGAATAAAAAAGAAAATAAATAAGGAAGGATGAAAGGATGATGTCAGAATGAAAGAAAAGGAAGGAAGAGAGGGAGGGAGGGAGGGAGGAAGGAAGGACAAGGAAGAGGAAAGTCTTCTTATTGCTTTCTCCCTTTCCTGACCTATTCCTTCCTCTTCCATAAAAAAAATGTAAGACTAGAGGCACGTGCAGACTCTTTAAACTTAATCTCCTCCCTAAACATGCCTAATAATTTCTACTACAAATTAGCCAAGCTGCTGCTTGAAATTGTCCATGTCTCCTTCACTTTTGGGAAAATCACCCTGCTTGAAAATTTAGAAAGCTTCTCATTTTCAGCATAATTTTGCAGATTACCAATCTATTCCCCTTTGTTTTTGTATGAACATAAAGCAACAACATAAAGATCTCTTGCCCTTCTTTCATATGTACAACCACTAGTGTATTTAAAGAGTGCAGTCTTTTCTTCTCTCAGCTCTACTTGGTTAGGCTAAATATGTCAACTTCTTTTAAAATCTTCTTTTAGGATAGATTTTCTATTCCCCAATTACCTTAGTAGTCAAAGACAGCTGTCACATTTGCTGGCCTGGAGATCTCTTTGAGGTTACCAAAGCATTCATATATTCCTTTTTTGCTGTTCTTTCTCATGGACTCCACTTCACACTTCTAACCTCCACTCGACTCCTTTCCTCCCACTCTGGTCCTCTTTTACTGAGTTCTGTATCAAATCCAACTCCAGTACTAACATTCCTTTTGTCAATGCACTTTTAGCTAGTTCCTTTATCTCATAATTATTTTTGTAAGACTACTCTTATTTTTCATTTTAACTACTTATTTCCCATGTGTTATCACTGTCTTATTGAGTTATCAAAGACCATATGGATTAGATTATCCACATTTGCCTCAACTAAGGTAGACATCAGGCAAGTTTGGTGCACTGGTTAAATCATCTTGCATGTTATCTCATTTTCTCTTGAACTCTTTAAAATTTGCTTTCTCTTCAGATGTGGTAAGTTTTGTGTCTGTACACATAGTCCATATTCCCATAAGGTTTTTCCTCCCATGCTGTGCATCACTCTCCTCCTGGAAAACAGACCACAGAATTAATCTTAAGATTTGCTCTTTATCTCAGCTCAATCCTTCTGACAAACAGACTTCTTTTTCCCTCTTTTTTCCTTTTTTTTTTTTTTAATTATTATTATTTTTATTTTATTTTATTTTATTTTATTTCAGAATCTGAGTGGATTTTTTCAGACCCACCTACAGCTGTTCTACCACTTTCAGGTCCTCTCCATCCACCATCACTAATGAAATAGCAATGGGGTAGGAGGTTCCTTTGGGAGCCTGCTCTGGTTCATTCCTTTTAAGATCAGATTAGATATTCTTTGAGCCTGAGTAGTGCTTCAGTCTCTCTTCATTACATGCCTTCAGAGTTGAACATCAATTCTGTTTGGGGAAGATCCAGCCATGAGATCTCAGAGTCTTCTGCCAAGTGCACATTACCATTGTTTTAAAGGCCACAGAATGTGGAGTTAAACTCTTAGAGCAATATTACCCAAAACACAATGATGTCACTGCTATCATAGCTCAGCAGCCTCAGTATCATTTACCCTCAGTCTGAATATCTTAATTGTCTGAAAAACATTGTGATGCAAGAAGCTGCCAGCAACAAGAACAGTGCAGAGGGTTTTGGACACCCTTGGGGGGAAGAGGTGATGCAAACTGAGATGCTGAGAAACAGGCAGCTGAAAAATCAATGTGATTTCCCTGTCAAATGGGGAGAGTGATAAATATGATATGCAGGGGCTGGGAAGGACTAAGAATCTGGAGCAACTCAGTGTATATGTTACCCTATCTACTAATTAAAAACATGGTTTTGATGAGGGTTACAAACTCAGGGGAGGTGAAGGGTTGTGTCCATGGTAAAAGGAATCAGAAAATTGAAAGAAGTAGGAAAGCTTATATCCTTGTAACTAATTGGTTGATGTAGAGAAAGAGAAAACAGAAGAATAACAACTGTCTCTGCAGAAAAACATGTAAATGGAGATGCTAAAGCAATGGAAAGACAAGCAAGATCTAAAACCACAAAAGAATCTTGCAAAATCAAATCAATAACACAGAAGGTTTTTTTATCTAAATAGCATGTTATCAAGAAATAATTTGTAGTGGTTGCTATTTACAGCAGTAGCTTTTACAGCAATATGAATATTGAGAGTAAGAAAACATATCTTTGAAAGTAATAAATTTTAATATTTATTGAAGACCCTCCACTGACAGATCTCCAAACTGGTTTACAAGCAGTTAACCAAGTCACAAAATAACATGAAGAGGTAGAAAAATCACTGCTATTTCACAGATAAGTGAACAAAGTAAAAGCAGGTAACTAAGTCAATTAGAAAACTTATTATACAAGACAGAAGTTCTTTTTTTTTTTTCAAGCAAAATAACTCACACATAATTCGCGAAAATAAATAGAAATAAAAAAAAAACAATTCCGATTTT
>JANHGN010012079.1:0-38816 GCA_024605025.1 Megaceryle maxima
TCCCTTGATCTGCTGGACACGCTTTTCTTAATGCACCCCAGGATACCATTGGCCTTCCTGGCCACAAGGGCACATTGCTGTTCCATGGAGAACTTATAATAATAAGAAGAAGAAATAAGAAATAATAAGAAATAAGTTGGGGAAAACTCAGTGAGTATTTTCTGCTTTGGGCAAGGGCAAACACATTTGTGGGATTGCTTTTGCTCAAGGACCTGGAAGTACTTGGTGGGCAATGATGAAAGTCCAATGTGCACCTCAGGGGAATATAACTCTGGGTGAGAGTATCTGGTTTAAAGCTGTTCTAGTTTTGTTTTCCAATACATGTCTCTTTCCCTTATTCCCTTTCTTTTCCCCTTTAGGAAAGGAAAGGGGTTAATAGAGAACATCTGTCATTCACCTAGTGGCTGGACCAGCCCTAACACTTCACAATGGTGGATATAATATATTGAAAAGATGAGGAAATGTTTCCACAGAAGCAGTCTATCTGCTTTCACTTTCCAAGTGTTCAAATGACCCACTTTCCAAATGACACTTCAAATTCTTCTAACCTCAGTTTTACTTGAGAAAAGTGTTCTCTGAGGAAAAATAAATAAATAAAAAAAAATGATTGATGGAGATGTCAGAAGAAAGTCAGCATTTTTGGGGTGCTGGCCACTGAGGGAGCTCTTATGAGGTAAAGGCTATACATGAGAAAGGTCAGCATTGCCCTGGACCAGGAGTGATCAGTAACTGCAAGTGAAGTAATCACATTGCCCAGAAGCTGTCACCAGAGGAAACCCATCACAAACCAACAATGAACCCATACGTTCAGCACATCAGCAATGCATTCAAACATAGGCCCACAGAAATTATCAGAGGGCTGTAACACTTCTTCTGTGAAGAAACGCTGATAGAGTTAGGGTTGTTCATTTCTGTGGAGACCTTTTTGTGGCCTTTCTGTACTTAAAGGGGACTATCAAAAGATGGGGACAGTCTTTTTAGCAGGGCCTGTTGCAACAGGACAAGGGGTGATGGTTTTAAACAAAAAGGGGGGAGATTCAGAGCAGAGAGAAGGAAGAAATTTTTTATGCTGAGGGTGGTGAGACACTGGCCCAGGTTGCCCAGAGAGCTGAAAGATGCCCCATCCCTGGAAACATTACAGGTCAGGTTGAGCAACCTGCTCTAGTTGAAGATGCCCTTGCTTACTGCAGGGAGTATGGACTAGATGACCTTGAAAGGTTCTTTCCAAACCAAATCACTGTATGATTCTATATGCCAAGTGTTGGATGACATGGGGCAGCAACATCTGCAAGCTTACAATTAAGCATGTTCCAAAGCACTTTGCTGATTTGAAAGTGTTGCATCCTCATCTGAGATGACGCCCCATGTGCCCTAACATGGGTTCATTAGTGAGGCTGGATGAAGCCATGCTTCCCTGCACAAGGGTAGAAAGCCAAACTTAATAAAACTTCTCACCCCCCTCACCATCAGGAGGACAATTTGGAAGTCAGAGCCAGATCTCATGTTGGGGCCATCTGCCCTAAGGTTGGCTCTGTATGTCTTCAAGAATAGTTCAGTAAATGTAATTTAGGATTATAATGGAATTTCAACAGAGTTGGCCTAGAGGTCCCAGGGTGAAAATGAGGAAAGAAGTGAATTTGTCATGTGCCTTTGCCAGTTTTTCCTCTCAGTCCTTTCTGGCCCTGTGGCCCTCTCCAGATGTGTCAAGTCTTACTTGCTGAGCTTGACACCCAGAGAATAAGCTCCTCCATCAGGTCCCTCCACTGCCAGACTGGAGCAGGCCAAGAAAGCCCCTTGTGCAGCCCAAAACTTGTCCTTACTGCACAACAGGAGCTTGGAGAACATCTGACACATCACAGGAGACACAATTTCAGGAGTTTGCTCTTCTGCCTGTTTTTCTATCCCTTGGTTGTGAGCTTCCTCCTTTAGACTACCCCTTTGATTTATTGTACTTTTGCACTTCTGAGCACCTGGAAAGTGGTTTTGTCCCATTAATTTCAACTTGGAAGTTTAAATGTTTCCCAGAAGAAAAATAAATCACTCAAGCTGGGAAGATGCGCCCCACACAACCTCCTCCCTTGTCTGCATCCCCTCTCCTGCCTTCCTCTTTCTTTTCCCTCCTACTGTTCCCTTCCCCCTCCTCCAAGAGGAAAGAGGGGTGATAAATGCGCCATGCAAGATATGAACTTCACATACCAGGAGCAACAAGGTAACCCTATCTGTCCAAACATGGTTTTTCTGAGCACCTAAATAAAGTTCTCTGCATCCAACACATTTCCCATTGCTGGAGATGAAGACTGTGATCATAGGAAAGAGGGTAATCAGATGAAGAGGTCTAACCCCTGCAAGGGTCTGCCTCCGGTTCCAAAATATTTCACCCCTAGAAATTTGAAACACCTCTGGATGGTCAGTACAGGCTGAAATAGCCTCTTTAATGTCTCCCCAAGGTGACTTCCAACCCAAAGGTCTCAAGTCTCTCTCCATTGCAGTATTACTTCTCCCACTCTCCCAGGTTGCCTCCTAGCTTGTTATCTTCCTCCTTGCAAGGAAGTAACCTGCAGTAGCACTCATTGGTCTTCCTGAGTAGATGACATACCCCAAATCAGGCCTTTTCCTATTTTATCAGGTACAGGGACACAGCAGTGAAATTTATGTACTCTTGGTTTCATAATCAGTCTCATGCCCTTGCACCAATCCTCCAAGAACATTGATTCCTTGCTAAAATCCTGCTCTGTAAGCTGCTGATATCTTCTGCCAGGATAACTCCTGCTCTGCACTGAGGCTTTTACTCCTTTCCTTTAGGATATTTACTACAGACTCAGTGATTAGGATTTTGTAATATACTCCCTTCACTCACCACTTGGACAATTCATTCAGATTTCTTCTAGTGATGAGCATGTGATGGACAAATTAGATACACTTGGCACTAAAGGAAATGCTTTACAATCTATGAAATGCTTCTCTAATCGGGACTTGTTTTATAAAAATTAAATTTATTTTAAAGATAGCATCAATCCTCAAATTCAGACCTGGTTTAAGGCTTTCAACAATATGAGTCTCTTCCATTCAGTACAGAAAATACAGTGAGGGAACCACTTGTTAGTTCACTTTACTATTTAATTAGATAACTTTTTTTTTTTTTTTCCCCCTCTTGGAAATTAGATTTATGTGGTCATTCAGGCTGTCAACTATCTGTCCTCCATGGATTTCTCCACCTGTTGATTTTTTGACTAGTTTTGACAGAAAGCTGAATGTCTACAAAGAAATTATGTTCCTATTTCCACATTAAAATAAAGAATTGGAGAAAGAAGTGATTTCAATATACACAGTTGCTTCTTAATTTTTATCCTAGTAGTTGATTTCTACAGGGGAGGTGATGTACATAGCAGATTTAGTAGACAAATTGTACAAATAGCTCACAGGAATTCTAAAGGTGCAGCAGAAAACAATGAACAATCTTAAAATAAGTCAGTGTAACAAGCCATCCACTTTGAGATATAAATCTACAACAACCAGACTCTGTTTGCTGCCATTCTTTGTTCTTCTAGTTTCTGTCTGGATTTGAGTGCTCTGAAACTCTGCTATAAAGGTAATTCCCTCTAGTACTTCCAGGCTGTCTAGAAATATCTGAGTAGGAAGTATTGGAAATTCTTCCAAAAAGCACATTTTCACATGATTTCCAGTGGTGTTTTGCATGTTCAAGACCCTAGATGCAGTGTGTGCATCTAGGAGGCAAATCATTTCAAAATGGTACTCAGCCCAGCTGGTGACATCTGTTAAAAAAACAACAGTAGGATGCTTTCCTCTAGGCTGGAGGTTTGAATTGCTTGGTGATGTCATCAAGAGCATATTTAGGACATAACTCATCTCAACATAAACTTTGTCAGTAAGTTAAATGAATTGCATCACCAAGTGCTGATTCTCTGCCTTATACTAGGCATAAAAATAGTGAAAGTAAATGAGATTGAAAAAAGGAAATCCAGTAAGAAACTGTAAAGAATTCAAGTCTCCTCACCTTATTCCCTGCTGCCTTTGAGAAGTTACAGCATGGCATTTAAGAGCATCAGAAAGAAGAGTCATGTCCAATTCCAAAAGTGAAGTTCAATAGAACTTTATTTTTGTCCTGTCTTGATCAAATTCCAGTGGACTGAAAGGATTTCCCAGCAGAAAACCAGCATAGAGAGCAAAAAAGCAGGCAAGCATGTTTTGTGAAACAAGACATGCACGAGTGCTCCACCTGCAGTGCTGTGAAGTTGCATGGAGGATGTCCAACTCCAGAGGGATGTGGGGAGTGCAGTAGGTTGCATGTCAATGGGGGTGCTAGAATAACACTACTTACACACTACATTGCTAAGGAGACCCACTTGGGAAAGCACAATAAATAACATGACTACTTAATAGCTCTGTAGTGCCTTTCATCCAAGAATCTCCAAACACTGCACAAACATTTGTTAGAACTGTTGCTAATCCCAGGCAAAGTCACGCTATCTTTGCCATATGGCAGATAAGGAAATTGAGGCTGTTATTTCCAGGAGCTTGTGACAGAGGCCAGAATAACAGCCAAGAGTTCTGCCACCTATTGCTCTTTGCCTCATAGGAATGATAGAAAATAATGGAAATGAAGTTCTGAGTCCATGGTAAGCACACACTCAAGTCAAAGGGCACTCCAGTGGTAGTTTCTTTTGTTCCTCCACCAAGTGACAATTCAGAAACACAGAATCACAGGATGTTGAGGGTTGGAAGGGACCTCTGGAGATCGTCTAGTCCAAACCCCTGCTTCAGCAGGGTCACGCAGTGCAGGTTGCCCAGGATCATGTCCAGGTGGATTAGAATCTCTCCAGAGAAAGAGACTCCACAACCTCTCTGGGAAGTCTGGTCCAGGCTCTGGAACCCTCACAGGACAGAAGTTTTAGCCTCCTGTTCACATGGAACCTCCTGGGTTCCAGTTTGTGCCCATTGCCCCTTGTCCTGTCACGGGACACCACTGGTCCCATCCTCTTTAACCTCACCCTTTAGAGATTGATCATAATTTATCAGATCGCCTCTCAGTCTTCTCTGCTCCATGCTAAACAGCCCCAGGGCTCTCAGCCTTTCTTCAGCACAGAGATGCTCCAGTCCCCTAGGCATCTTCATAGCCTCCACTGGACTCTCTTCAGTAGTTCCTTGTTTCTCTTGAACTTGTGAGGTAACTTTAACTCAAGACACCAAAGCACCACTAGGTGCTAACATTTAACCAACAGAATATCATCTGCACGAATGGTTGACTAAGTAGATCTACATCAACTACAAAGGTAGAACAGACATTTCAGAGGCACATTTTTACATGTCTAGGTCTGAATCATATCACACCCCACAAATCTACAGATTTATGAGTCCCTTGTGCCAATAGCTGGCAGAGGCCAAGTGTCCACTCCTGGGGTACTCTTACCTGAGCAGTTGGTTAGCACTGGTTTGTGACAATGACTTTTATTAAACAGGTGTGAGCTGTGAAGCAACGTTGGCTTCCATAGAGATCACCAAGAATTGAGGGAAACTCTTTCTAGCTCATCCATGAGCTAGGAAGAGCTCATCCCTTGCCTTTGTCGAATGGCAATGCCTGCATCTGAGTGAGTGAAGACCCATGAACAGCAATCCCTTTACTTCAAAGCCAGGATAGTCCTCCTTTGTCACAGAATCACACAGAATTTTCACAGTTGGAAAAGACCTCTAAGACCTCCAATCATCAACAAAAAACCTCAACAAAACAAAACAGAAAATAAACACACCCCCCAAAAAAACCAAACTACAAACACACAAAAACCAATCAAACAACCAACCCCCCCCCCAAAAAAAAACCCCACAAAACAAACAACAACAAAAAACATGATACAAAAACCCAAACACCTCACTATCCCACTAGAGCATGTCCTGAAGTTCCTCATCTACATGTTTCTTGAATACCTTCAGGGTTGGTGATTCAGCCACCTCCCCAAGCAGCCCATTCCAGTGCCTGACTATGCCTTCAGTAAATAAATCCTTCCTGATAACTAAACTAAACCTCCCCTAGTGCAACTTCAGGCCATTTCCTCTTGTCCTGTCATTATTTACTTATGAGGCAGCACACACTTCACTCCAACCTCCTTTCAGGCAGTTGTAGAGATCAATATGGTCTTCTCTCAGCCTCCTCTTCTCCAAACTAAACAATCCCAATTCCCTCAGCCTCTCCACAAAGGACTTGTTCTCCAGACCCCTCACCAGCAACTAGGTTGCCCTTGTCTGAACTTGCTCCAGCAACTCAATGTTTTTCTTGCGGTGAGGGGCCCAGAACTGAACACAATACTCAAGCTGTGGCCTCACCAGTGCTGAGTACAGGGGCACAATCACTTCCCTGCTCCTGATGGCCACACTATTTCTGATAAAGGCCAGGGTGCCCTTGGCCTTCTTGGTCACCTGAGCTTCTTGGTCACACTGCTGGCTCGTATTCAGCTGGGTGTTGACCAGCACCCCCAGGTCCTTTTCCACTGGGCAGCTTTCCAGACACATCTCCCAAAGCCTAGAGTGTTGCCTGGGGTTCTTGTGACAGAAATGCAGGACAAAGCACTTGGCTTTGTTAAATTTCATTCCAGTGGCCTCATTCCATCAATTCAACCTGTGCAGATCCCTCTGCAGAGCCTTCCTACCCTCGAGCAGATCGACCTTCCCATCCAACCTGGTGTTGTCTGCAAACTTGCTGAGGAAAGACTCCATCCCCTCATCTTGATCACTGGTACAAGATATTGAACAAGACCAGCCCTAAAACTGAGCCCTGGGGGACACCACTGGTGACCAGCTGCCAACGGGATTTAATTCTGTTTATTACAACTCTCTAGGCCCCGCCAACCAGCCAATTTTTAACCCAGTGAAGAATACACCTTCCCAAGCCCCAGCTGTAATGAAACAGTCTGTTAACTCTCAGTTGTTATTTTTTTTAACAAAAAAAAGGGAGGAATTCAGATCGTTATGTTTTCTGACCTGTAGTTAGCAACACATAACCCCTATTCTCCCTTTGCAACTCTAAAGCGTTGATGTTAGTGTAACATAAGATGCAGAGGAAGTGATTCCTCACAAATATTGTGATGGGGTTGTCATGTTGTGGTCCATGTGGAATGATCTACGGACTGAACAAAAAAATGACCTTCTGGGACCCAGCCCTGAAAGATGAGTCTGCCTCTCACAGTCTACTCTGCACATGCCAGGGGTTGTTTCTTCAAAGCATCTCCTTCAGGGACCATGAGGGAGGAGGGACCAAGGTGTGAGAGGAACACAGTTCTCTTCTAGGGATAGAATGACCTGTTACTGCTCACTGTAAATCAAGTGATAAAAGATGGTTGATGGGCATCTCTTTGGCTGAAGATGTTCTGCCCAAAAGAGGAAAAACAGAGAGGATGGCATGGGCTGTTTTGTGTAGAGGTGGAGATCTACTTGGGAGTCAAAGGGGACTTCCCTCCACTGCTTTTTACTAAATACTATGAGATTTCAGGGGCTATTCTGGTCCTCCTGCACTCACCCGTCCTCAGGCAGTCAGTGCCCAGTGGAGGTGATTCTATCTGTATGAAGAGAGGTCAAACAGCTCAGAGGAGGTCTACTGACAATTTTACACTCGTTTCAGACACAAAAGAAACATCAGAGCTCCAGAATCTCTTAAAAACAAAGACACCTGCTTTAACAATATCGATGTCCAAGTCTGTGAGAGCTTTACAGGAATGTCTCCCACTGAGAAACAACTAATACCAAAACTCCCCCCAAACACTGGATATCAGCTCTTCCAAGGCTGGCTATAAACCTGTGGCCTTGTCCAACTTCTTTTTATGTTTATTGAAATTAAGGAAGGAAGAAAACTCCAAGAGCCCATCTGGTTGTCTCCTTCCTCCTCTCAGGGAAGATTCCCACCCCTGGAGTTTATTTCTGTTCTCTGGGACTGGGCTTTTGATTTGGCAAGTCACAGATCACGTCCAGCCTGCCAGACACCACAATGGACTCCTTCATGCTGCTCCACAGCAGACAGCTTGGGGAAATACCATGAAGGTCACATAATGCTGAAATCCAGTTCAGACAGACCTCCTGTCTCCTGAACAGCAGTGTAGGATCAAGTACATCCCTAAGTTACAGCAGGATCCATCATCTCCACCACTGCTTCTGCTTGGTCTGAACAGAGAGTCCTCTCCTCCCACCTCAGGGTACAATGGCATCCCTGCGTAGCAGCTCAAGCCCATATGGAAGACCCACAGCATCACAGAGTATCTTCCCATTTCCAGCTGGGGTGAGTCACCAGACTCTTTTCTTTGATCCCAGGACCACTGTGATTGCATTTCAGCAGACAGCCCAAGCAGGGCAAGGCTTGCTGGTGCTGTAAAGTTGCACAGAAAGCTGTGGTCCCTCTCCCTGTGGCTCAGGCATTCCTCTGGCTGCTGGTGTCTTTAAGCTGCAAAACTGCCTCCCATGAGAATAGTCCAAAACCAGAGCATTTGTGCAGCAGGCTTCTTCATGAGCACATTTACTCCAGAGACATGAGGCATGCATGCCTGGGGACTGCTGCTGTGGGAACCTTCAGAAACTAGCAATATCTCAGTCTAAGACCACTTTGTCTTGTGGTACATTACAGTTGGTGTGCTGGTACTGACGTGCTATAGGATGATCACAGTGGTGTTTTGGAGAAGAAGAGTCAAGAGTAAATGTTCTTTTTACAGGATGCCATTGAAAAGCAGGGAACTGAACTCAGTGATGCTCCTTCCCAAGTTTTAATCTCCTGTCCCAAGTTTCTCTCTCTCCATCTACCACTCTGAGGACTTACTCACTGTACATCCTTTCTCAAGGCACCCGTTGCCATCAAAGAGTGTTCACTGAGAGCCTTCCAGGCCTAAGTGTGTCTTACCCCAGGGGAAAGACCAATCCACAACAATCTTTCCTGGGAATCCAGTTCTCCAGCCACTTCCAGCGCAGCAGAACAACTCCAGTTCCACGATTTACCCTGCAATTGATACTTTCTCTGCCATATGGAGAAGAAAATATCTGCCAAGAAAATAATTATGCACTGACACAAAGACAGCCCTGCAGGGAACATTTAAATCTATGTGAAAAGATTCCAGATCCAAAGAAGAGATGGGTCTAATCCCCACCTTAGAGAGAGATGCTGCTTGCAAATATTTCTCAGGCCATAATCAGTTCTCTGACCCCTACAGTTCTCTGCTATGCCAAGACACAGCACCTTAATGTTCCTTTGATGTACCTATTATTTATTGCCTTGCTTTAGAAATGTGTAGAAGCTACAGCTGATTTCAAGGCCCTCAGCATCTAAGCCACATGAGGTCACACATTAAGAGAACATTGATTTCTTGGAAGGTTTACAGTTCAAGCAAATGTCACAGGCAGAGGGAAAGAGGACACAATGTGGAAGGCAGGGCATAGCTTTCTCACACTCTCTGAGGATGTCTCAATTTCTCAGAGCCTTGCCCCATTTATCTGCTGACTCCTATTCCATTGCCTGACCCTTGGTGAAATTGGAGACCTGACTAGGTTTCCCAAAGTCTACTCTGTCAGCCAAGCAGAAGACAAAACCCTAATCTCAAAGTCAGACTCACTCACACATGCAGGAGTGCCAGGAGGGAGAAACTCCATGGTTTGCTCACTTTCTCCTATGGGCTGGACACAGAGGACTTGTGGGGAACAAAATGCATCATACCCCTACACCATGAAGGGAACCCCAAAGTTGGCTCTTCCTCAGCATGGGCATGACTAGATCAAAGCCTCTTAATGGCAAAGATGATGTTGAGCTCTGGTGCCCTCTGGATAGGGGAATGAGGCTGCCCCAAGCCTGAGAAGGAGACAGCTCTGGGGAAAGGCAAGGGATAGCTCCAGGGCTACAGGAGGCCAAGTGAGGGCAAAGCAGCTGAAGCACACAGTTGGGTTTTTTACCATCAGGAGACTGTTGCCATTGGCAAGTACCTACTGAGCTTGTTGGCAGAGCAGTTCCCTGTGATTTGTCCCATTCATGGGACAGATCACAGGCCAAGCACTCTGACCCTCACTGGTGTCTAAGCCAGTCAAATCAAATGCCCATAAACCTGTATCTCCATCACAATACAGACAGTAGTACTTGAGGACACACAGAGATTCTACATCTCTGTGTGAGGCTCTATTTTATCCTGGCTGTCACAGCAGAGATTACAAACATCCACAGCATCTCCTGCCCACACCAGTCACAATTTCCCATCATTTATGTTTGGTTTTTTTTCATAGAAAACACCACCACCACCCTGAAGCAAGCAGAAAAGGAATTACAGAAAATCAAACAATGTTGCAGGCTCTAAGTCCTTCTGCAGAAATAGGCTATTGCAAAGTAAATATATAAGTACAGCAACTCCACTGCTGAGAAATACCAAGGGCTGCAATTTCTCTTTGTCGCTAGGGATTGAAGAAGGTGGGAGTGATTTGTGTCATCCTAAGAAGACAAAGTTTGTACAGTCACTCTTGAAGCGTGTGGGAGGAAGGATATATCTGTCTGACGGACTGTCTGCTTTTCCTCTAGTAATTTTTGAGACCCTTCACCAATTTCCAGTTAATTTGCCAGAAAAGCAGCAGTCTCTAAAGTACTTGAGTTCCAACATGTTTTGTGAAGGAGGAAGGGAAAGAAAAAGAGGGAGACAATATAAATGTCCCCACTGAGGGAAAGCAGATATATGGTTTCTGTCTTTATTAGACCCTAGAAGATCTACATGGGAGAAGCCATGAACAACCCAAACACTGTTAAAGCTCCAGCAAGGTTCGTAGTTGGTAGACACTGGAGACACCAAAACAGAAAACAGAAATCCTTTTAAATCAGCATCCATAGTTACTCATTGCTCAAAGGACAGCAATCTTGGTACAGACCAGGAGTCTCCAGTGCTGATTATAACAGGTTGAGCAAGTCCTAAGTGTCTCCTTAGCCAGTATTATAGGTTTATCTTATCTCCTCTTACTCTCCTGCTTACCCTTCACAAATTAGGGCCATTTTAGACTTATCCTGATGGCACATCTCTCCCCAGGAGCGTTCTGCCTCCTCCTATCCACTACCTCTCCGTCAACCCCAGCTTTATCATTAAGAGTCTGGCAGGACAATGCCGGAGTGAATTTGCACTTGTGTCTCCTGCTGTTTGTTATGATGGCCTGGAGTATTTCTTCTGCTGGAGAGTTCATTTAGATTCTTACAGTTCCAGCCAAGCCTTTGTAGATGAGCAAATCCATGTGTCCTACTCTCTTTTTCCCCTTGGAGCACTCCAGGCTTTTCTGGTCCTGCACCAGCCATGGTATCCAAGTCATGCTGTCCTTATGGAGGGACAGAAAAGATTTGTGGCGTGTGTGTCTACAAGGTCAAATTCTCAAACTGCATGGAGGTTCCACATATCATTATCCCAAGGTTTTTGGCTTCTTCTCTCCCAGTTTTTAATATTTTTAACTCTTTTTTTCAGTTCTGCAAAAACAGTAACTGCTGATCCACCAGAAAAACATCCCTATACCATGCTGTTGAGATGCTGCTAGCATTTGGGACATCAAAACGGGTCTTTTCACCCAGGAGGACAAACAGGGGACACAAGCCAATTCTTATTTTTTGGTAGGACATTGACTGTTTGTAGCAAACATCTACAAACATCAAATATGTGAACAATCACAGATCAGTTTCTTCATCCTGTCCCCAGCTATATATTCCTATGTGAGAGAGAGACTTGTTTCTCAGCTTTTCCTTGGGCTGTACCTGTAAACACATTTCATCAGCAGAAAAAAAACCAACCAACCAAAAAAAACCCACAAACAAACCCCAAAACTAAACAAAACAAAAAACCAAAACAAACAAAAAACCAAACCAAACAAACAAGAGAAAAGATAGGATCGGTATAGGAAAAAAAAAAAAAAAAAAAAAAAAAAAGAATAAATCCTGAAAGAAGTCCATGCAGATGAAATTGAATCATCTTGCTGGTCCAGTTTTGCTCATGGAGAGGACTATCATGGCTTTCTGAAAGCCACATGGAAAGTATGTTGCCAGTATAGTGGTATCCACTACTGGGAAAAAAATAAAAGCAGCAGAAATCTTATTTACTTGTTGGGTGTTTCACTGAGGTAAACATGCTGCATTTGCTGTCCCTAAGACATGAGGGATGTTCATTATTCCTTTTATGGAGCTGAAAAATAGCCACTTAGATAACTGAAGCCTTTACCTATGTCTGTCATTGCCTTCGAGCTCCTGTTTATGTTCTTAACCTAGTGCTTTCTAACTGGCAGTAGACCACAAATCTTCATCCTTCCAACAGAGGTGCATTTCTCTTTCTCTTTTGCATTGGCTCAGGACAAAACCCAGCCCTAGTTAATGCACATTAACAGCACAGGAGTCCATGGATCCTGGCCTGGCATGACGCTAATTTTCAGCCAGAGTCAGACTTCTGGAGGTGACTAATCCCATCAGCTTCTGTCAGGCTGGCAGCACACACAAACAAGGGTTGTGGTGTGTGTTCACTGCTCAGCCCCCAATATAGATCACATAGAAAAGCCTCCACAGGATGCAAAATACGATGCCACTGGGAGTATTTACTGTAATGCCCTATTAAATTAATGTCAGACTGAATCATCTGGGGTAGCTCAGGGATTCTGGAGGAAAACACATGGGATGCTCATCACCAGGGCAAGTGAGAAGAGTGCATCATTTTCAGAGACCGTGGGGACACACCATGCCTAATTTTTGCTTCCAGGCATGGGCAGGGAGGATCACAGACCTCCCTTGGCAGTTTCTTCCCACATCCTCACCCAACAGAGAATATTTTAGCATGTAAACTATGCGGCACCATAGAAGGCTACCAAGATACCCAGACAAACCTCCCTGCCAAGACAGGCAGTCCCTGTGCTGCACACCAGCCATGGAAGGCATCCTTGTAATGATACCAATCTCTCATTAAGCCAAAATGTGTAACAGGAGTCTCTGTGGGGAAGCACCAATTTATCAGTCTAACTGGACTGGAAATTCCTTTTCGGCAGGATCTGTTCGCTTTCGAACACATGTGGTGCAGCCTGAGGAATAAGCAATGAACATGATATCTCTTTTATGTCCACCATGGCAGACAGCCTTTTAATAATTGTAATAATAATAATAAATTTTAAAAACCTGCCAGTTGGCTTCACACTAGTCTCTATAGATATAAAACACAGATGAGGAAACACTAGGAGACATTTGTGGTATTTAACCTTGAAATACCCATATCCTGCCTCAGTTTACTTCAGGGTTAATGGTTGCATCTCTGAGATGCTGCAATGTTTGATCAGAAAATTGTATAAATGCTGCAAGTCATGCCCATGAGGATGCAACTGAAGGACCCTGGTCCCCCAGAACTTGGGTTTTCTGATGTCTAGCAAGGGTTGTTCTCACCTCTCAGCCATTTCTTCCACCAAGCATCATCAGGATCTCTGTCTCTTGATTGCTTGGCTTGACAAAAACATATTAGAAGTTCCCCCTCTCTCTGGCTTAAATTGGCCAACAACATTAATGTTTTTTGAAGAGATAAACCGTCAGACACAGGCATGTGCAGAACGTGATTGTATAAGTTGTGCTTTTTTAGAGAGACATGTAGAAAGCAAGCCAGATGACTTCAACCCAAAGTGTACTTAGTAAAGAAACCCTTGCGATAGTGATCATGGTGGTGAGGATTAAGCGGGTGCAAGGAGAGACAGGCTGTGAGGGTAGCTGTATTAAAATAAACAGCGATGTAAATATAGGTGATATCAGTCAGAAGGATTGTATAGTCGCAGCCAAAGCATTTGCACAATGAGAACAGAATCTGGCTTTAGATTAATAAAATTATTACTGGTTGTTTGGGGTAAATTGCCCTGGGTATATCCATCCTGCAGTACTGGGACACAGAGATCACAGCAGATATGTTCTGATAATAGATGAGAGAGGAGGGATGGGAACATAAAAAGAGGAGAAGCCAAGGCATTTTTTCTCTGTCAAGACCTCTGTGTTGTCCCTGTGAGCAGTACGGTTGAGTCCCATCTCCCAAGCTCAGATGGGGAGCAAGGGTTTAGTCAAAGCACAAGAATCAACCTAACAGATGTCAGGACCTGGAGGGATGGTGGTAGATGCCATAACAAGTCTTATCTTGGTGTTTCCTTTTGCTTTACATGGACCCAAGAGGTTTTGTGTCCACTTAGGACTGCAATGGGTTGTACATTGACTCAAAGGAGGGATGGGAGAAGGCATGGGAAGACATCTACAAGCTCCAGAGAAACCCATCTGGAGGCCTCAGAGATGATGAACCCCTACCAAGCATGGCCATCAGGGGGTCAGGCAGCATTCGCCATGCAGTCTGGGTTGAGGAGAGGTCAGATACAGGCACTTGCCACATTGAAAAAGGATTTGCAGCCAAAAGCAGGGCTGAGTGGAGAGCTTCCCTCTGGGACCACTTGCAGAATGAACATAATTGCCTGAGCATTTAAGAAAATAGAGATCCATCTTTCTGTGTGAGTGGGCCTGCCGCTGGGAGGGGAAAGCTCAGGGAAGCAGCGGAATAAATATTGGTGCTTTGCAAAGCACAGATAAATCCACCAGCAAGGAAGGAGCAAAGTAAGAGAGCTTTGGAAAGACTTTGCACATCAAATGAGCAGCGCATCCCCTGATGAGCAAGAGTGCTGGGGAAGGAGATTGATGGGCAAACACTCCAAACAGTAGCATCCATCTCTCATAATAAGGCAGCAGAACTGCTCGTTTCCTGAAATCTGATAACCCACCAGAGGAAGGGGGAAAATGCCTTTAAATGGTGATTATAATTCCCGTCATGGTGTTTCCTGATGAAGTGTCCCCCCAGCATACTGTTATTATCAATCATGACTACTACAGTAGCATCCTAAATCTCCCATGGAGACCAGTTCCTTCAGAGGGAGACTTTTGCCATCGTGAAGAACCTGTAGGACTCTCATGGGAGGGAGGGCTCCACAGAGGTGAAATGAGCTGTTCAAGGCCTCCCAGCTGGGAATAAGATCAAACCCAACTACTCTTTGAGTTGTGATATTATGTGACCATCGTGCAGCCATAGCAGTGTCAGCTGGTGGGGACCCACAGAGGTGTCTAGTTCAACCTCCTGCTCAAAGCTGGACACCATGAGCTTTCAGGATAAAATAGCAGCTCACAAATTTGCATAATCATAACAAACTGAAAGTGAGGATCTGAAAATCATGACCATCAAAGCTATATGTTATTGTGTAATCTCATAAGCATCAAGCCAAGTGTTGTCAAGGTCCTGACTCATGTATTTGACCAGTCCAGGCTCTGCTGTACTGGCATTTCCTCTCATTGCTTCATGGCCTGGACGCTTCATGCCATTTTTGGTTCCTCCTTTTTACCACTAATGTGCAGAAGCAATAACAATGCTCAGGACTTGTTTTTTACCCCCATCATCATAACAGGGAATTGTAATGCTACATCTCTTCACTCAACAAAATGCATGTCTATGGTAATTTTCAGCACTGCTGCCATTTGCACTTCAGATGTATCTAAGGGTCCAGTGCTGGGTCAAGTGGACCTTGTGCTAGGTCCTATAATAGTGAATCCTTCCTCAAACAGGCACTATATGACACCAGCAGGTGACCAGCACTTCATTCCTGTCCTGAAGGACTAACATCAGGTTTGCCCCATACCTTCACAGTGCCTCTGATCAGCAGTCCCCACATGGCACAGTGGTTTGACACTCTCTCACTCCTCCTCCCTCACCAGAGAAGTGTGTTCAGGTGTGAAATTTCAGTCATCTTTGATCATACGAGCACAAAAGATGAGATCCTAGCTGTACCCATTAACACATCATTGGCAATAAAAATGTTATGGAGACTGAGGTATTGTGTGGCAAAGCTGGCTAACTGAGGTAGCAACCATGCCACCTGGGACACATCGACCTCCTTTGGACAGAAGAGCAGAAGATATCACAAGATGCCTGTAGCATTCATCTACCTGCCTTATTCCTTATGATTGAGCTGGACTGGGAGACCCAATGCCATGGATCCCTTGCCCTCCCTAAGTGGTGAATTCCTCAGAAGCAGCTAACCCAGCAATAAATCTGTTTTCCATGCCACAAGGGAAATGGCAGAGCAAGCAGGAGAAGTGAAGTTGTCATGGGTGCTCCAGAATAATCATTAGTGAAAAGAAAACCCCATATCCTTTCTCAAAATAAAAAGGGAATGAAGGAAGGTGGTCCATAAAAGTCCCCTTTTATGGCTTACATTGTAGAGACACAGATCTACCCAGGTTTCTGATTAATTAGGTATGTAATGGGTGACTGCTTCAGACAGTGTGCAGGATCAGCTAATATAGCAAGCAGAACTGAATCACAGTCCTGAGAACAGGCAGAACAAAAGTTCCAGATTGCTTTATTATGTTTTTGTTATTAAATCATCTCTTCTAGAGACAGTGTTGTTTTAAGCCGTCTCATGGCTTCAGGCAGGAGGGTTGCCCAAGTCTGGTTTCTGCTTTATAGCTGCGAACACTCAATTCCCAGCAGATCTACCTGAAGCAAAGGAAACTCCAGAACTCAACAGCTCACAGTTGGCTGCATGTTTCCTAGAGCCACGTTCCCACCCACCACCTTGCTGCAAGACCAACAATTGTCCTGGTTAACTTTAGACCCCAGAAGACATTTTTCTTCCCTGAGCCCACCACTGCCAGCTCATAGATGTGAGTGGCTGAGAGAAGCCAGCCCACTAACCTCTGGGTGCCTTGAGGAATAATTTGCAGCAGGTCTCTACTGCTGCCTGGTGAGACCCCCCTCTGCAGTACTGGGTCCAGCTCTGGAGTCCTCAGCACAGCAGAGACATGGACCTGTTGGAGTGGGGCCAGAGGAGGCCACAACAATGATACAAGGGATGGAACCTTTCTGCTGTGAGGCCAGACTGAGAGAGCTGTGATTGTTCAGCCTGGAGAAAGAAAAGGCTCTTGGGGAGACTTCCTTGAAGCCTTTCAGTACTTCAAGGAGCCTATCAGAAAGATGGGGACAGACTCTTTAGCAGGGCTTTTTGTGACAGAACTTGGGTGATGGTTTTAAACTAAAAGAGGGGGGATTTAGACTAGAGAGAAGGAGGACATATTTTACAATGAGGGATGGTGAGACCCTGGCCCAGGTTGTCCAGAGATGTGGTAGAAAGACCATCCCTGGAAGTGTTCAAGGCTAGGTTCGATGGGGCTCTGAGCAACCTGCTCCAGTTGCAGATATCCCTGCACCCTTCAGGGGGGTTGGACTGGATGACCTTGAAAGGCCCCTTCCAACCCAAGCCATTCTGTGATTTTATTCTGATTCTAGGTCAATGTGAAGCCCTCACAGTGACACTGTCCCTCTTCCTGAGGTACCTCAGGATGAGAAACCATAGATGAATCACAATCCCAGTGACATTATGGAATTCTCCAAAATGATGATGAATGATACCTACTCTATTTGCCACGAGAGGGCACTTTTACATTAATTCTTACATTGCTGGCTCTAACATGGAGTCTGTCCATGTATGGTTTTGTCTCAGTGGCTACAATGTCCAACTCACTGGGGGTATTTATTTTGCAAGGACAGGTCACTGTTGAGTGTGTTACTTGTTACATTATAGGGGAGACTGCAATAAGAGACGTGGGTGCAGCTGTGGGTCTTGGTGTGTCCAGTGTATAGGGAGAGAAGTAGTAGCAAAGAAAAACCCCATGATAAAGGATGCCATGTGCAAAGAAAATTTCCTCAGAAGAAACAGTTTTGCAGGGAAGATTATGCAAAAGTGTAATGTCTTTCAATACAGATGGAGACATCTGCTTCCCAACTTCTCTAGCAAAGACCATATAAATTAACATTTTGGAAACTGGACAGTTTGCTGCAGACATGAGTTGTTCCTTTGCAAACACCTCACCAGCTGGAAGCTGCAGGATAAAGTCCAGGCTGATGACTTGGAGCTGATTAGAAACCTTATTTTAATCCCCTCCCCATCATGCAGTAGATGTGGAAAACTGCAAATCCTGAGAATATGCATAGTTTTGAAATTAGCACTATTCATCATATCCAATCGGCTCTTGGAAGAATCCCAACCAGTCAAGGAGTTCTGCAGCATAACAATAGGTTATTATCTTTGTTCCAGTTCACTTTGTCACAACAGCCTGCCAGCCTCTGTCAGACTGTGTTTTTCATTTGGTTTCCAGGAATGGTACAGAAGATCCAAGCAATGAGACAGATCTTTGCTTCTCTGGGGAAAACACCTCATGTTAGGGCAAGAAATCAACTGTGCCTTGTAAACCAGTTAACAGACACAATCACTATCTTGTGTCTTACACTGGAAAAAAAGCTAAACCTTTAAACTAAATTCTGAAACTTAAGTCCAGAAAGGAAGAGAATGAAGGACATGAATTAGATCAGCCCTGGGAAAGACAAGACCCTTTTTTCAGTCATCTTTACCCTCTCTCTTTTCATCTTAGCTTAGAATCATAGAATAATTTTAGTTGGAGGAGATCTGTAAGATCATCAAGTGCAACCCTTAACCCAGCACTTTCAAATCACCACTAAACCATGGCCCTCAGCACCACACCTCCAAAGCTTTTGAATTACTCCAGGGATGGGGACTTCACCGCTTCCCTGGGAAATATATTCCAGAGCTTGACACCCCTGTGGGGAAGAAGTTTTATCTAATATCCAACCTAAACCTCCCCTGGCACAACTTGAGGCCATTTCCTCTTGTCCTAGGAGAAGAGACTAACACCACCTGACTCCAACCTCTGTTCGGGGAGTTGACGAGAGTGAGAAGGTCTCCCCTGAGCCTCCTTTTCTCCAGGCTGAACAACTCCAGGTCCCTCAGCTGCCCCTCACAAGACCTGCGCTCTAGACCCGCGCTCTAGACCCTTCCCCAGCTTCATTGCCATTCTTTGGCCACACAAGTTTCATTTTAAGGATTCAACCATAGATATGAGATATATAATTTTTAAATACCGTCAATATTGTAAAAAAGGGTAGTCAAATACGGCGTAAACACAGGAAAAGCTTACAGAAGAGCAAGGATGATAAAGAGAACCTACTAAATCAATGGAAGAGAAGCACTGAAAAAGTCTGGACTCATTTCTGCTTTGTATCTTTATGAACTGACAGCATGATCCTTGGTGTAGGTGGTTAGACTAGATTTAACTTGAGCTTTCTTTCATCCCAAAGCTTCCTCCATGATCAAGATCACTCAGTCCACAGGCTTTGCTTTATATGTCCCATAAAAAAGGAGTCTCTGTAGTTCCACCACCCTGACCTACATCACAGGGGAAATCATAATAGCAGGGGGACATTCATGTTGTTTTCAAAACCACCACTGATGGCCAGAGATAACTGTTCACCCACATGCACCCTACTTCTGAGCACCATTGTTTATAAAGACTGGTAATGGTTGAAGAGGTTGAACTCAACAGATTGAGTGTGGAGGTGGTGAATCAAATCCCATTCTCAGTAGCATTAAGCATCAAGTCTTCCTGCAAACAGCTTACATGAGGTTTTGTCCTTACTAAGGAAGGACAAAAATCTTGCTGAATTCCAGTAAGGCCAGTAGAAAAGAAGACAAAAACCAGCAAAAATTGTTTTGTTTCATTTGTGGCAAATGTACAACATTCCGCAGGACTAGAATTCATTGAAACCTTCCCAGCTGGATGAAGAAGACAGATGAGCGTTTCCTGAGCTGGGGTGGGATGCACCAGGATGCCTGCCCGCAGCAAACACTCTGGTAAGAAAGAAACATGGCTCACATTTATAATTTATGTTTATAAAAAGCATCTCTGATTCTTAGCACCATAGCAATGGCTGTAGCCTCTCTCAATAACCGCAAAAAACTCATATACATCACACCAATCCAAACATGGACACTCCAAAGAAGACCTGACCACACATTTCTCAACCTCCCACAGAAAGGCCATGCACATTAGTAGGAAACTTATGAGCCAGCATACACCATGACCCAGGAAGATTTCTCTAGCCTTTTGCTTTCTAGCCCAGGGAACACTTTCAAGTTGCAGCAGGCTGTGCTAAAAAGCAAAGGCAGACCAAGCTCAGAGATGGCTCCCAGCAGACACAACAGGCAGGAGGACTTACATAGTCTCCAAATGTCAGAGGCATCCTCTCTGCCCTCCTGCACTAACCTTTTACCTTCAAGCATCCTCTTCCCAACCACGACCCTTCACGAGAGGGCTGGCCCTCTCCAGAAGGTCATGGCTTTGAACAGCTGAACTATTTTCAGCAATCAGCTCTCGCTCAAGAGTCAGGAAGCACACAGCTGAAGTGGTTAATTAACAGGAAAACATCTCAATAGCATTTTCCTTTCATGGGACTCAAGGTTTGCATTTGTTCCCCCTTACCCCCATGTGAAAAAAAAAAAAGTGTTGCAACCACTCTCAGAGACAGGGAGTGACATGTGGATCTCCGGCACCTTCCTGGTGAATTCTTTCAGTGACAGTCTGACCCTTCCCGGGGAGGAGGTTCAAGTCTTGGCTGGGTGTACATGATGGGAGAGGAACATCTGTACCAAGACGGTCTCCTTGCATGCAAGAACCACCCACCAAGTATCGTATCCCACTACCTTTCCCCAGCCATGGACTCACAAAGTCCATTTTGAGTTGTGGCTCTTTGCAGGCATGTATTTGTTGCACAAGATTTGTCCCCATCACTCATCTTACAGACTCAAGCTACTCCCTCTGGTAATAAAAATCAAGTCACAGCGTGCTTGTGGTGTGATTATCTGAGAACAGAAGGGTTACAAATGCTCAGAAAAGCCTGGGTTTAAAATCCAGGTAAAATTCAGGAAGGGTAATGGTAAAAATGTAAATGCTTTGCATGCAGTGGGTGAAGATGGCCAGTGCTGTGGACAAAATTTCACCAGTGCTCATCTTCTTCAGCTGTACAAACCAATGGCTGCAAACCAAGGGGAGAAGCTGGGTGTAGGTTAGCTTTGCAGCTCATATGCTGTCAGCTGAAAGCAGCAGCTGAGGAATCTCCTCATCCCAACTGCACCAGGCATTCTCCTGGCCTGAAAATGAATGAAGAAACCCAGCAATTCCCAACTTTGGGAGAAATTTCCTCAAAACTGAAAGCGTTTTCCCCGACATCTAGCGGCTGACGAAAACAGAGAGATAACACGGCAGGAGAAAACAAACCAGGCTATTACCAGGAAGATTAATTACAAGTGCAATAATATCCAGGCCTTCTGATGAAATATTTTACAGTATATTGCCCTCAGGAGAACAGCTCTTTTTACTGATTTATTTTAACCTTCACATTACACAGATACGTTATAGACGTCTTCAGAGATGCCCTGGTGTTATTTGCCCCTTGACAGCAAATAATAAACTCTTTCTCAGCTATATAACATTTCCAAGGAAGCCCTTGACATGACTAGAAAAATATTGAGGACAATTAAGTCACATGGCACTTGTAGCCCTGTGGGAACAGGCTTGAGCTCTGCTCCAGGACTCGGATAGCATGAGAAATCCTGGTTCAAACGGAGTAGCAAGAGTCTTGGAGGTAGTAATTATTAAAGATCTCCTGGTTAGAGATCCTCTGGGGTCTCTCTATTATTTTAATAATGGTTCAAGCCAGCTTTACTGCTTCCAGAGGAGCCCATTAGGCCAAAGGAGGAAGGGCTCATTGCAAGGGAACGTGGGCAGAAGATCAACTGCCTGCAGTTTTGTTCACTGGGGAGCAAAGGGGTGTTGGTCACACATCTTTGGGTGTCCAGGTAAATTTGGTGTCTCCCTTGTGTCTTTGCTTTCAGTCTCACTGGATGGAGTAATGTCATGGGCAGAGGTTGCTGTGAGGTGGACATCAGCATGGGGCTCCCACAGTTAAAACATGATTGAGAAGACTCAGACAGTCTGGGTAAATTTCTAATCATCTACTCTGCCAGCCCAGATGGCTTGCTTCATTGCTACCCTTGGTTCCTCAATAAACCTGCAATTAATAAGGCAGCCTTTTTCCCTCATTATTGTTGTCTTAGCTTTGCTGTGTTTGTGCAGTGCCTGGCACTTCCACCACAGAGTTGGGCTAAAATCCCACACATTTCACAAAATCACAGAATAGTAGGGGTTAGAAGGGACCTCTGGAAATCATCTAGTTCAACCCCCCTGCTAAATCAGGGCCACCTATAGCAGACTGCACAGAATTGTGTCCAGGCAGGTTTGGAATCTCTCCAGAGGAGACTCCACAACCTCTCTGGGCAGCCTGGTCCAGGGCTCCATCACCCTCAAAGGAAAGAAATTTTTCCTCATGTTCAGATGGAACTTTCTGGGTTCCAATCTGAGCTTGTGGCCCCTTGTCTTCTTGCCCCTTGTCCTGTTGCTGGGCACCACTGAAAAAAGTCTGGCCCCTTTCCCTTTTTGATATTGATCAGTTTTGAGAAGATCCCCTCTCTGCCTTCTCTTCTCCAGGCTAAACTGCCCCAGATCTCTCAGCTTTTCCCCATCAGAGAAATGTTCTTTCACACTGAAGAGAGACACTTGAAGCTGAAAGGGGTGAGGTGGGAGCGGTGACCAGTTCCTGCTAACCTGCACAGTGAGAGACTCACAGCATCCATTGGCATCAGGGGAAAGATGCTGACCTCCCTTGGGACCCAAAAACTGTGGCATGCACTGGACAGTGTTTGTATAGCACCATACACATGCAGATATGAGTCCCTGACTGATGCTTTCAGTCACTGCTTAATTACAGAAAGCAGATCTGTCTGTCATCACACCAGTGAATTTCACAGGGTGCTACCATCAATAGTTCTATCACTCTGGGTCTCACCACACCCCCAGAGGGTTCTCCACACCATGAACCTGTTCTTCCCCTCCCACACAGTCTCCTCATCCCACCCACATGGCAAACCTCCTCTTAAATCCTTCTATAACCATTGAAGCACCTTAATATAATATCAGGATCCCACCCCATCTGACCCAGACACCATATCCGATTTCTCTCGTCACTGTGAATATTAGTGTGACTGCACAGGAGTCGCACATTAGACCTGTCTGCCACAGAATCGTGCAATAAATCTTGGCAGGCAATTGGCTTTCAGCAGATTTAAAGCCTGGCTGTGAAAATCCACCTTCTCTGTTTAGCCCCCTTAGGGACCTAAATCTCAGAGGGAGGAATAAATTGGTTTCTAAAATTCTTAGACAACAAAAATAATACCAGGGCATCTTGATGCTTCAAATCAGCACATGCTATGTAAAGAAGACCTCAGTTTCTACAGTAGCAACTCTCATCAGAGTCCCCCTGTGGTATAAATTCTCCCTAGTTTCATGGCAACTGGACCTGTATTTTACCATGAGCAGGTATGAAGAAAGTAGACTGGGGAAAAGGCCCCATGGCAGGGCTGGCTGGTGGCCCATGGGAATGGTATGCCCATGAAGGAGGCATCAACATATATGTTCATGTAACCATCATCTTCTTTCTAGAGCACCTGCCAGTCTGTGCACAAATCTACTGGCTCCATGTTCATATCCCAGCTCAGCACTCCGGTAGTGGATGGTCATGGGTGAAGAGAAACTCTCTGATATAATCACAGAGGTGAATCTGTAACTCCAGGTTTAGCCTATTCTAAAAGCACTCAGCACTTTGACCTTCTCTTGCCCCGAAGGGAATGAATCCTCTGTGATAGGGTTGCAGCATCAGACCTCAAGCTCCTTTACCAACATTACAAACCTGAAGGGCAGCTTGAACAGACCTCTGATGCCTTTTTTTAACTTCCCTCTTTCCAAGCCCTGCAATGTTGGAACAGATCCCTGCAAAACCACTTTGGTTGGAGAGCTGTTGTCAGGTCATTTTGAAAAGTTTGCAACACTTTGCAAATTGTTCTTGCTGGAGGTTGTACAATAACAGTGCCATTACTCAAAAACCCCATCCAAGAATATTATGTTAGACACAGGTCAGATCTCTCCACCCACAGCAATATTCCAAGGAAAAAAAAAAAAATGAGGAAAAGAAATTGTTAAACACAAGCTGGAGATGACAATGAAAAATTTAGCCTTAACTGTGTATATTTTTATGAAGAAAGGTTATCTATCCATCCATCGTCACATACTAGTACAGGAAAGAGCCTGTGAGTATTTAGATATTTATATCTTGCATGTGTAAAGAGAAAAAATACTTGTATAGATGTGTGGCTGTCTCTCCTCCCTTCCTCCTCTTCCGTTAGGTGCCCATCACACACACTGCCTAAATACATTGAAGCTGGTCACCTGACCTATTTTAATAATCTAGATTAGGATGAAATGAATAGAAGTGTCTGTTTGTCTCCAGCAACAATAAAGTGAGTCTCAAGCAATTAGTTCAGGTGTAAAAAGCTATTATGCCAGACCTATCCCACCTCTATGTCTTGTTTTCTTCATCCCTAAAGCAGAGATAATAAACCTGCCTTTGTCTCCAAAGTACTTGGAGATCCGGAGGGGAATGGTATTCAGGACACAAGGACATTATCTATGAAATAGCAACAGGAAGATTAGCAGCAAGGTTAGTAATGAGTTCACATATAAAACTTGCTGTGGGATCGCAAAAAGTCCAGGCTGCCTTCTGGTTGGAAAAACGGGTCTCTATTCTCCATACAGCTCTAGGTGGATCCTTCAAAAAGCATTATTTTTTCTATCAGAACTCAATAATTTTCAGGCAAAGCACCAAAGAACAAAGGTGGTTATTTCTAAAGGCCACGCCTTTGATACCTCACAAAAACCACGTCACTGCACTGTGCAATTACTGTATTTTCCAGCATCTTGGTGAGTTAAATACAACAAATACCAAAATGTACATGCAAATCAGAATATTTCTTCTCTTTTTTTCTCCTTTTTCCAATTTTTTTTCACATTTATGTTCTCCCTTGCCCCTCTGCCTTGGCCTCCCCAGCATCAATGAAATCCCTCACAGTGCAGAAGCAGCACAAGGATGCAACTGAGTCAGTTTCTCCAGCAGCTCTTGCACAGTGGATGATGCTTCAGCCTGTCCTGTCCAGCCCATGGGAAGCAGCTGGTGCCTCAAGGCCACACCAAGCCAAACACTCTCATTCCTGGGTCTGCAGCATAGGCACAGGACTCAAGGAGGAACTTAATGTTCAAAAAGTTGTGTCCTAATACATTGAGCAGCTGGAAAAAGACCCAGCCCTTAGAAAGCCATCCTTTTTGGCTGTTGGAGATGAAAGGTGTGAGAAGGAGACAGGGCTTTAGGATGTCCCTGCATGCACCTCAACCTCTAGGTTGGAGCTAGAACATCCAAAAATCTCTGCCTGTAAGTCCATGTGCCCTGGGGTTGGTTAAGACATCCCTACCCATGCCACCCCCTGAAGGACTTACCAATGAGCATAACATAGGGAACCCCTGTAGAACACTGGCAGTTAGATTGCTCCTGAAGATACTAGAAGACCCCACAAAACTCATGATATCTATGACAGACTCTTTCTAGCATCAGGGCAGGGAAATTACAGAGTCTAAGCACCCATCTGCTTCATGTCACCATGTTGCATCAGTTCCTGCACACTCTTAGCATTCTGAAGTCATTGTGAGGGACTCTGCAAAGTTGTGGTGCTGGATTTGGTGAGTTTTTGCCACTTCGTTGGGTCAGGTCAGAATCACGTCCTGGGATTTTAGAGGAGTTTCTAAATTTCCACGAGTTTTCAACAACATTAATTTCCTTTCAATCAGTTTTTCCCTCTCTGCTGAACAGTCCTTTCTGCCTTTCATATATTTCCAGGCTCTGCAGCCTCATAAAACTTCACGGGAGAAAATTTCTGCTTGGTTGGCATGGACAGGAAATTACTGTCATTTTTCACTTCTTCAGCCTGAGGAGGTGTTCACCGAGCCCATCATCAGTGGGCAGTTGCACGCTGGCCCTTCCAGCACTGTCCCCAGAGAGGTCTCAGTGCCAGCAGCCAATGCAGAAAAGAAGCCAAGGTCTTTATTTTGACTGGCATCAGGAAGGCAACCTGGGCGTTTCAGCAACACAGCATCATCAGCCCACCCCTCAGCAGCATCTCAACAGTGCACTGAAGGCTGGAGAACACCCCAGCTGCCTCCAAAGGTTAGCAGCAACCCAAATGCATGTGTTTAACCTGGTTTTGGACACAACACACCCTGCCCCACCATGACTGATTAAGTGTGAGCACCCACAACACTGGAATACCTGTGCTTTGACACTTCTCTGATGGATCTGGACCATAATGTCCCTGAGAAAGACTCCTACAGCCAAATGCTGTATGGGGAGAACTAATAGAGAGGAGCTTTGTGGCAGAACACAAATAGAAATACAACTTGCAAGCTTTGTCCTTCATTCCTAAGATGAATAATGAAAGGCAAAGACCAGCGTGTAGGGTGAAGCCTCCTCTCCTTGCTAAGTGCATAATTTTGGTATTTTTGTGGGTGGAAGGGCAGGAGCTGGAAGGTGCAATTCTTGGAAGAAGGTTCTAGGACAAGCTGAACAGATGGGAAAGGGCCCATTCTCATCAAGCAGTGCAGTAGCTGTCCATGGCACATTTCTTGGTATTGTGTTCTACCTGGTGAGCTGCACCCCTTCTTTGTGCCAGGAGGAGTCTGCAATGCTCAGCTCTACATACAAGATGATGACAATGATAGAGTTTTGTCCTTCCTTACATGCAGAGCTGTATCCTAGGGTTTAGTCCCCATGTTGCATGGGGTTATGCCATCCCAGATGTAAGAACTCACACATGTCCTTGTTGAGCTTTGTCAGGTTTCTGTAAGCCCATTTCTCCAGCCTGCTCAGGACCCTCTCCTGAGTAGCAGCCATATCCTTCAGCTCACTGGCCACTCCCCTACCTAAGTCTGGTTTCATTCACAAGCTTGCTGAGTGCTGACTCCCTCCACCTTCTCAATGGAGACATTCAACATTATCAATCACAGTATCGATGACTGGGGGATACCACTAGTTATTGGCTGCCAGATGGACTTTGCACCACTTAAAACCCTCTGAGAAGTTTGCATCAGAGCTAATTACTCGTGGCTCTCATCATTGTTACAGTGCGAACCAGAGTCACACAATAACTGAGGCTGGAAGGACCTCTGGAGGTTGTGCTCACAGTAGGACCATCTGCACTGTCACTCAGTCTTACCTTTATCCTGCAAGTCCAGCTCAGCCTTGCTTATACCGAAAATGCTGCTGTTCTCCCTACTTCCATTCAAAGACCACAAACTGTGACCTCCACAGCCAAGTGTGCCCCCAAATGGCAGATCACCCCATATCCCCTGCCCTGAGCTGTGAAGGCAGGGAAAGACATACTGCTCCACCCCACACTCTGTGGGTAAATCTACCGTTCAATCAGCTTGCTCCATGTTCCCAGGTTGTTCAGTAACATTATCCTCTGTAAGTCCTAAATTCTTCCTGTGTGCAGATATGCACCTGTAAAAATAAAGAGCTGAAGTTGCAAGTACTCCACATGTGAATTTAAAGTACTAGTAGTCTCTGTAGCCTAACAGACTGATACCCCAGGAGACATGAGGAGCTCTGATTTTTAAACAGAAATGAGGAGAACAACCCCCGGGCTGTTCCAGCACCTGGATTCAAGGGTAACACCCAACTGCAGAGCCATGGCTGCAAAAACTCTCATTCATTGAGATACTTGCAAAGGATTTGATAAAGGATGAGAAGTATGGTGAACACTTTCCTCCTCGCTGGTTTACTCTGTTTCATCATTTCCTCAGTCATCTGCATCCTTTTCTTCTTTCACATTTAGACTTTAGGCTCTTTGGGGCAGGGGTTGCTTTCACTCAGCTGATCTATGCCAAAGTCTCCATGTGGCCACAAAGATCATCAGAGGGCTGGAACCCCTCTGCTGTGAAGCTAGGCTGAGAAAGTTGGGGGTGTTCAGCATGAAGGTGGCCTTCCAATATCTGAAAGGGGCTTACAAGAAAGCTGGGGGAAGGGCAGGGTCTTCTTATAAGGGCTCATAGTGATAGAATGAGGGGTAATGGCTTTAAACTGAAAGAGGAGAGATTTAGTTCTTCTAACTAACTGCACTGTCTGAAGTCAGCAGCCTGTTTCCCCAGGCAGTGTCTGATTCTAGCAGTGATAACCCCCCATGTTTAGAGTTAGTACCAAGGATTGGTGTGCAGATCAAGGCCATTGCTGAATCTTGTGTACCATATTTGGGGTGCAGAAAGTAAAAGGCTGCACCTGCAGGGAGAAGCAGACAGGATAGGTGACTCTGAACTGAACAACAAGGGATTCCATCCCATATATGTTATATTCAGTATAAAGCTGAGGGATCAGAAGAGTCAAGCCTCTTCTTCAACGGATGGTATCCAAGGAGGACTCTGCCCTTTCTGTCTTCCATCCTGATTGTTGGTTCCTGAATCCAGTTTCAGAACTCAGCTCCTGAAACCAGTTCCCATCTGATGCTGATTCCATCCTGGTACTTCCTCACTGCTGCTCCACAGCATCAGTGGTGATGGTGACATAATTGCCACTGGGGGATTGGGTTCAATATTACCTGTGTATATATTTGTGTATATTTCATTTTATTATTGCTATTTTCATTAAAGCTATTTTCCTTTTCCAGTCTGTAAGTCTCTTCCTTATTCCCTTTCTTTTCCCTTTTTAGTAAGGGAAAGGGGTTAACAGAGAGCACCTGTCATTCATCTAGTGGCTGGTCCCGCTCTGAACCTTGACAGCTAGTTTGGGGGAGTCATCTGAGTTATGAAGTCACAGTGTAATCCTGGAGAAAGAAGGAAGACCTGTCTCCTACAAAAAGTGTGACCTTTGGGTCTGGCTAGGGATGCAGCTCTACAGGAATGTCTCTGTATATGCTGCTCCCCCCAAGCTTTTTCTATGGATGCTAGGGAAAAAATAAAGCTGTATCTGAAAACAGGCACCCCAAGAATGGGACCACATGCTCATTTGTCTTCACTGGCTCTAACTGGAGCCCAGAGAAACCACATAAACTGCAGAGGTCTGCATTGCAAGCATCTCTGGAAGCAAGCTCCTTCCATCCAGACTTAGTGTCCTCACCCACTCTCAGTAGATATCTGCTGTGATGTTCATTTCACTCAGTCAATGGCAAAGAATGCATCAGTTGCTCACCATCCCAAATGCTGCTAGAGGAGAGCTCTAGGAGCAAATACCTCTCCCCAGACCTGGAGTCCGGCCACAGAGACACCATTCAGACAGGTGGGCATTGCAGTGCCCATCTACTCATCAAGGAAATGCACAAGGACAAGAGGCAAAAATAATTTCTTTTCAGCAAAGGAAGATAGTTTTGCATGCTTTGGTGACTTTGCAGCTAATAATTTCCATATGTTTAACAATCACTCACAAGCACCACTCCTACCTGACTTCCCAGCTTGCTTACCCACTGCTGAGGTTGGGGGAGAATCACCCCTGCCATCCTGTCCCTCATTTTGGAACCAGCACTGAGAGCAGCTCAGCATCCAGGACCCACAATGCTTTACTGTCTCCTCAGTATCACCCAGGCCATGCCCTGGGCAAAGCTCAATGCTGGCTGTGGCAGGCTCCTGGTAAATCCAGACAGGCACCTTTTTGATTCTTGTGCTGGACTTTCCTGGCAGGCAGGGAGATGGGGGCAGCCAGGAAAGGAAAGTTTCTAAGTATAAAACCCAGAGAGTCCTCAGACTCACAAAAGTGTCAAAGTACAAGGCACATGGTTGACCTGAACTATTTATAAACTGAGATCCAATAGAAACATGATGGAGCTGAACCAAATTCCTGTTTCCAGCCCATCCCTCTCCCCACAGCCTGTCATCTGAGCAGTGTGGCACCAGCCAATGTCCTTGGCTCTGACTGCCCCAGAGTCAGGGTTTAAGTTATAGCTGAACATACAAACTGAACACCTTAGAAGGAAAGCAAGCCCTGGATTCCCCAAAGTATATGGATAGTGGTCCTCAGAAAGGTGAAGATGTTAGTGTACAGTGCATACAAATAGAAAGCCTGGCCGTTCCTGTTGGGAAGAGCTTTGCCCTAAAAAGGACTTCAAGCATTTTTGCTAAGGAACATAACAGGGGGGACTCTTACCCTTACTGTTTCTCCCTTATAGCTATAGGGAAGGCAGACAGTAACAGCAACATATTGGTTATGTGTGAGGGATGCTCCAGCTTCCCAGGACCAAAAATTCTGCAAGGTGGCAGTGAATCTCCATGGCTTCTTTCCACCTAGGCTGAGAGGTGCAGATAGGGAGGGACCCAGCACCTGGATCATTACCACCCTCTGCAACAGCAGGCCAGCCCTTATTCAGCTCATCTTTTCCTCAGAGATGAGCAGCAGCTCCTTGGGCAGCGAGTGTGACCCAAGAGGAACCTCCACAGTCCCACTTCAGATGCGAATAGAGGGTCCTGCCCTGGCCCTGCTCCAGCAAAATTTGTAAAACACTGTAGACATCCTGCTTCAGCAAAGACAATAGCTGGAACAGCAACTGAACATCACACCAAGGTATGGGGATCAGCAGACTGGTGCTCTCTTCCTGGAAGGGGGAGCCTCTTCCCCTCACATGGCTGAGGAAGAGAAGGAGGAAGGATATAGGGGCAGGAGGAAGGACCAGTGTGGGAATGTATGAGTCCTAGAAATGTGAAATGTTAAGACCTAGATTTATTCTGAGTCATCAGAAATACTCTGGACTGGGAAGGTCTACGTCTCTAGGTTGGGCAGGTTTCTTCTCCTTTCTTTAGGGCATTTTTAAAGAGCACATTTTGCAGGATTCTCTCACCTGGGAATCCACCCCTTGCCAAACCCCACAGCAGCCTCTGCTCCCCACATCCTAGGGAAAGGCTACATGTGGCCAACCAGGAAGAGCCCCATCCGCTTCTAGGTGATCAGGGAACCTCTGGAGAAACAAGGATCTCCACCTCAGCTGCTGCTTCTGGACACTTCTGCACAAGTGCTGTAGGAAAAGCCATCATGTGTCATTTGTCATAATGAAAAGCTATCAAGGGAAGCCAGCAACAGACCACAGTGAGGAATTGTTTGCAAGTCTAGTGGTTAATGGCTTTCTTTGCAGAGCTCTGTTCCACCACAGAAGGTCCCACATTTCAGAAGGAAATATTACCGCATTTGTTCTTGTGCCATTGTGTTGCTCTTGCAAGTGATAATCCTACTTTAATCACATGTTCTTCTCACTGGAGCCATATAGGATGCTACGTTTCCAGTGACTAGAAAATTAATTTGGTTTAAGATGTGTAAAATTTAAAAACTGCCAGGGGAGGAAAGAATAGTAATCTTTTCCTGAGCCTTTTATTGAATTCTTAGGGAATTAAGGATATGTGTGATGTGGATGAATGAAAACATGGAGCTGGAAAGGAGTTTAGGAGCCTGTGTAGACCACCCTCAGATGCTGAGACAGGATCACATTGGTATGGGACACCTCACACAGATGGTGTAAAACAGGCTGGGGTCTCATGGGCTGGAGAGAAGCTATTGGGGAAGAGAACTGGGACAAAGTAGAACAACCATGATGTGGGTGGTGATGGCCAGAGTGGACACAGCAGAACTGATTCTCCTCCTTTTCAGACAGGGCACTGGGACCAGTTTCAGCTCCCTAGTACCAGGCAGATGGTGAAACTCAGGAAGGCCAGCAAGCTGGCTGTGCCTGGAGCTCAGGATATGCAAGGAGAGGCTGAGACCTGGGTGTGCAGTGGGAGTAGAAGACAAAGAGGGATTTTATCACTGCAACTCCCAGCTGGGATGGTGTGGAGATGAGAAAGACAGGCTCTCCTGAGAGATGTTTAGCAATGAGAATCAACAGCCCAAGTTAGCACATAAAAAATTCCCATTAGGAAAAGCTTTGGGTCAAACACTGGAAAAGGATCCAGGTTGGGAGAATCTCCATCTTTGAAGATACTCAAAACTTCCCTGAAAAAACCTGTGCAACCTCAGATCAAACTTCAAAGCTAGCCCTTTCAGCCCAGGTTACTTTATATGTCTTTGTCTCTTCTCGCATCCTCCAGTAGCAGGGGTTACAGTCTCCTTGGATCACCTCCTCCAATATTTTCTACTTCTATGGTTCTGATTTTTTTCTAAAATATTTCAAATGCACATTTGCTGTGTGTTCATGCATTTCTTCTCACCACATGGCTGTGGACGTGTAGAAATGAAACTCTTTGCATCCCATCTTGCTGGTGCTTTGCAGGAGATGCATCTTTTTTATTTGCAACAACATCACCTCTAGCTCTTGCTCCACCTTTGATGGGGCACCTCTCAGCTCCTCTCCCACCACTCAACTCCACACAAAGCCACTTCACATTTCCCCTTTGGGATGAGGCAACATTTTCCCCTCGTCTTATTAGAAAACCAGCTTCAAATTCCACAGGTAGTTTGAAAATCCCAGCTGAGACCCATAGAACAGAGAGAACTGTGTCTGTTTTTATAAGGTCAGTTTCATTATGGGGAGGAGGTGGAAGCAGAAGAGATGCTGTCTCTGTGCCAGATGGGCACAGACAAGTCCCAGGCCAAGTTCACACCTCATCATAACAGCTTATTAACCGGCAGGTCAAGGGCTTGTGTAGTAACCTTGCTGTGTTGCAACCCTCCTCTAGACATGGGAAGATTGGGAGATACATCTGGCATGGAGATAATGGAGTTATCTAAAGTCTTATCTGCTTGTGGAGTTTATCGTGGCTGATCACAGACTGTTTAAGTAAGATGTTGTACAGAGTTTTCTCTTGCTCTTTAGAAAGTGGAACAAGAGGCAACAGTTTAGGTTCCAAAAACACACTCAAAAAACCTGTTTAGCCATAGGATTGTGGATTCATCCACTGCTTTTTAATGAGCTCCCCTTGAGAGCAGTACCGAGACCCTGTGTGGGAGCTGTGCAGGGCAGAGGCCTCCACCTCCATTCCCAAGCAACAGGGAACTGGACAGAAAAATACAGCTCTGTTTGCAGCTCCAAAACCATTTTGGCATAACTTGCTAACTTGAATTTTATCTGCAAACATTTTCAGCCTGATACCACTGGGAATCCTGATTTTTCCGAGACTTACCAACAGGAAATCCCTGAGTTGGAGAGTTTAGCTGTAATGAACTTATTGTATGTTCAAGCACTGAACGTCAATTTGGATTACGATGTCAAAAATAAGCACTGAGAGCATGCAACCATACCCTGGGGTCACCTGTCAGGAACTCCAGACTGAAATTGGCCAGATATAGACCAGCACAGTCTTGATTTATATTTTTCCCTGTGCAAATATAACAGCTAGGACTGAACAAACCTACTGCATCTTGGAGATGAGCCCCCTCCTCCTCTCCCCAGCACGTCCTTCTACTTCACACGGGGCTTCCTTGGCTGGGGATGCTTCATTAGAGGCTGTCCAAAGAACTCAGGACTAGTCAGATGTTTTGGGAGGCTAAATCCCTCTATTAGTGCATGTCTAAATCACTGCCACTTGTGTCATTCTGGGACCCTAAAGTCCCAAGCACAATCAGGATTCCCATCCTCCCAGACACTCAGCATGCACAGGTGAAGACAAGCTCTTGCTCCCTGGCCTTGGGCTAAAGACACACCGGAATTCATCCAGAGCATGGGAAGCAAGAGGAGAGGTGTGTGGGGGCAGGAGGGATAATTTACGCCTTCCTCTCCAGGCACGTGGCCTCAGCCCTGCCCCTGTTCAGGGGCTGCATGCAGCTTGCTTTCCATCCATCCATCCATCCATCCATCGATCCATCGCCTTTTCTCCACAACCTGGATGCAGGCATAAGCATGGAGGCTGGATTGGAAAGCCGGAGGTCTTTGTTCCTCAGTCTCCATCCCAAGCACTCTGGGGTGAGAACCAATGTTCTCCTGCTGCCTTTTGCTAATTGCAGCCATGGAGCAGCACCCATGCGGTGTGCAGAGCAGGCAGCGCAGGCTTGCCTCTGCAGAAGGTGTAACACAGTCACACAGGGATGAGAAAAGGTACCCTACTAAGGGGATGCCAAATGGAAGTTTAAATCCAAGCTACAGGGCATGTTCTGGATTATAAAGTCATGCCGAAATAGAAGACAAGAATCAGATGTAAATACATACCTTCTCTAAATAAATAATTTTGCTAAAGTTTCTATGAGTGAGATTCTAATGTAATTATCTGCAGTTTTGTTGCTCTCCTCAATTAATGTCACATTCCCTGAGATTTCCTTCCCAATCTTTCTCATGAAGACTCTACAACAATATTAAAGAAAAAAAATTAATTCATAAACTCAGATCTTCTCTCTCTCCCCCATAACTCACTAAGCAGTTTGTTATGAAGCTGGCAATGAGATTAGACTTTTTTGATTTGAGGAAACATTGAACTTCCTCTCCCTTGCATGTGCACACACGGAGTCATCTGGGAGATCGCTGCCACAGGCCACAATGCACTTATCAAAGTCAGGGATGGGGTTTGCAGGGCACTTGCAGCCTCTTTTCCTCCCTGCAAATATTCAGATGCATGAGGAGCCAATCACCTCTCTCCCTTCCTCCCTCCCTCTGGCTTCCAATCACTGGAAACAGCTCAGGGGGAAGCACTTGCCCCAGTCAATCAATTGAGAATTCCCCCTTGGAGACTGAAAGCTCTCCCGTCCCTCCTCTGTTTAGTGTGGTTTGTATTCCTGAGCCTCTAATTCACTTGTTCTCACAAACTACACCAGTACCAAATGAAAATCAGGGATATTGGATCAGAATGAAAACACAACTTTCAGGGAAGAAGGTAGGTCACAGAACCATAGAATCATTTAGGTTGGAAAGGACACTTGAGATCATCAAGTCCAACCATTAACGCAGCACGGCCGAGGCCACCAATAAACCATATCCTTCAGCACCATGTCTACACATCTTTTAAAACCATGTAGGGATGGGGACTCCACCCCTGTTCCAGGGCTTGACAACCCTTTAATGAAAATGATGACAAACAGTGTGTCTCCTTTGTTTTGGCAGGTAGCAAAGGGTCAATGGTATCTGGTTTAATTGTTCATCTTATGCTGAAAGTCACAGCACAGGTGGAAGCTGAGAGACACTCAGCCAAAGAACATGAAAAGTGCTGCTCTACTCTGACAGTCCCCAACTGGACAAATACTCGCTTGAGGCAGCAACACTTTTTGCTAATGCTGGAAGCTTTGCTGCACAAAGCAAGCCCATGCTAATCAGCCCACATACTCCAGTGCCTGATATCTGGCTAACGTCAGGGCAGGGAGGATTAAAGCTTCCCTCTCTGGCCTTTTGCAGTTCCCAGCAAAGCTGACAGCATCTTGGACTTCTCACCCAGGACAAATCCTACCCCAATTTAGCAAGTCTCCTCCGTGGATGAAGAGGTAGCCAAACAACCGCTTTGCGTTGTCACACTACGCACTGTTGACAAAGTTATCGCTATAAAAACAAACCAGAGCCAAGCAAACTGGGGACCTCCGCCCACTCCAGCATGAGAGCATTTCCTGCTAGCACAGGGGAAAAGGTTATTAAACATACATGTGGATGTGAAGGTAAAGATGGCTGCCGCAGGCTGTGGAGCTGCACTTGCTGTGTATCACTGTTCAGGGTGTGAGAAAGGTGATAGGGTGAGAGATAAACTGAAAGAAGGTAGATTTACATTAGATATAAGGAAGAAATTTTTCACTATGAGTGTGGTGAGACATTGTAAGAGGTTGCCCACAGATACTGTGGATGTCCCTTTCCCAGAAGTGTGTAAAGCCTGGTCTGGTGGGAGGTGTCCCTGCCCATGGCAGGGGTGTTGGAAATAAATGATTTTTAAGGTCCATTTCAACCAAAATCATGCTATGATTCTATGACTTGCAAAAGGAGGGCTTCATCTGGTAGATGATGAACATGAAATGCAAAGACTAGATGTTAAAACTAGACTAGGTAGATGATAAAAAAATGCAACAAGAACGTGGTTGAAAGTGCTGAAGGTCACTGAGAATTCAATGAGAAGTTGATGTGGTTGCAAGTAAGAGTTTTTAACTTCCCAAGTCAATGCTCTGAACAGTCCTTGTCTCTTTCTGACCATCTGCTAGGCTTGGAAGGATTTCCTTGTTTTTCTGAAATACCATGGCTTATACTGCAAATAATACACTGAAAAATCTAGGTGAAACTGTGACTCATGCAATTACTTAGTCAAGACTAGCCTAGAAACTTCACCCAGCCCATTGTCACATACTCTTCTAGAAAATGCAGATGGGAAGCAGAAACTTATATAATGTTATATGGACATTAAGCACCCCTTGCAGAGAAGATCTATGAAGCAGAACAACTCAGTGCCTCTTGCCCTTTCTCCACAGGCAGATGGATCTCATTGTTTAGCAGTTGATCTACACGCATATGACGAGCTCTTCACAACCACAATACTCATTTTTCACTCCATCACCAAGCCTACTGTTTCCAGCTGATGGGAACATGCTTAAACCTTGTTGATGGCTTGTGGTTTGGCAAACTTCTGAGGAAAGAAATAGCCAGGTAGATCTGTTATTAAGAGTTGCCAGTAGAGCCTAGAAACTGCAGTTTGTAATTAATTGAGTTGCAGACACCTATTCTACCACAGTGTTAACGACAGGAAAAAAGGGAGAGGTGACGGACATCAATGGGTGGAGAAGCCCTACTGAATCCTACTCTCCTTCAAAGATATCTGAATATATGTGAAATAAACTAACCTCTTTTGGAAGGATTTTGCTTGTTTGTTTTTGTTTGTTTGTTTGTGGTTTTTGTTTTGGTTTGGTTTGGTTTGGTTTTTTGTTACAAATGTTACCAAGAAATGGAAAATAATGTTTTTAGAGATCCCCAGCTATCCTACAGCCTGCCAATACAGTTTTAAAGGAAGAGTTCCTGGACTGCAGAAAACCACCATCCTGTTGCTTTTGTCCTCTGGCACAGGAACTGAAGGTTTCCTGCTTTATAATTCCAGCATGGTGACTGAACTTCCTCCTGTTAATCTGGTTTGCCACACACATTCCTCCAGTGCGATGCCCACCCCAAGGCAATCACAGCCAGGTCATAAGGAGGGATATAAAGTTCTTCCATAGACACTCAGCTCTGCATTCACTGCTGAAGTGAATCTATAATGAACATGTGAAAAACCCCCATGTTGTAACCAGCATTTTGGTTTTGAGGTGAAGGAACAGCACGCTGCTGCTACTGTTGCAATCCAGTACAGAGCATCTCTGCCTGCTGCAAAGGGCCACGGAACCCAACACACTTTTGGAGGTAAAACCAGCAACTGCAGTGCTACAAGCTCAGACACCTCAAGACCCAGGAGCTGCCACCAGCTGTAGCTGCTCAGGGATCTTTTAAAACCATGAATATTTGATTTCACCTTTCTAAGGGACAGGTACTAACTAGTGGCCAGGAGCACACTGGTCCAGTAATGGGAATCCTCATTGTCTTTCAGACCAAGCATCAAGATACACAGGAACTTCGAAGGGACCAAGTTAGACAGAGGTGAACTTGGTTTATTGACACTCTTTCCAGTATCAGTTTAAATATCTGTGGTATTTTTGTTTAAATATCTAAAATATCTAAATATTTTAGATTCCCAAGTTCAAGAGAGACAAGGAGCTACTGGAGAGAGTCCAGCAGAGTCTACGAAAATGCTGAGGGGACTGGAGCATCTCCGTACTGAGGAAAAGTTTAGAGCTTTTGGGGCTGTTTAGCCTGCAGAAGACTAAGAGAGGATCTGATCAATGCTGATCAGTATCTAAAGGGTGAGGGTCAAGAGGATAGGTCCAGACTCTCAGACTCTTGTTAGTAGTTTCCAGCAACAAGACAAGGGGCAATGAGCACAAACTGGAAGACAGAAGGTTCCACATGAACAGGAGGAAAAACTTCTTTCCTGTGATGGAGCCAGAACCCTGAACAGGCTGCCCAAAGAGGTTGTGGAGTCTCCTTCTCTGGAGGGATTTCAAACCTGCCTGGACATAGCCCTGGGCAATCTACTCTGGGTGACCGTGCTTTACCAGAGGCATTGGACATGATGATCTTCAGGAGGTTCTTTTCAACCCTCACCATTCTGTGTGATTCTGTGGAAGGGAAAAAAAAAAAAAAAAAAAAAAAAAGGAACTCTGTGAGATTACCACAAAACTGAGATGTTCTCAAAACATCTGTACTGTGTCTGTCAGGTGGCCCATTTCCCCTCAAGGAATCATTCCTGCATAAGGCGTATACAACCAAAGCCATAGAAAACAGATATGTATAAGGGTTCTCTGTCTTTCTGCCAGTGCACTCACATCTCAAATTAAACAATCAAGGATCTATTGGGTTGCAGTGAAATTTCACCATCACTGCAAATTTGCAGGGAGAAAAGACTAATATAAGGAAATTATTTCCAAACCCAGCAGCCATGCTCTGAGCAGTGCTACCCAGGTCAAGCAAAACCACAGAAGGCAACCCCAAACCCTGACAAGACTCTTTCTAATTTCAGACCAACAACCATGTCAAGTTTTAGGGTAAGGGCAGCCCCATTAGACCTGTAACAGACACTCTCTGTTAACCCCCCTCCCTCCCTAAAGAAGAAGAGAAATGGAATAAGGGAGAGAGACTCAGTGATGAAAAAAGAAAGATAGAACCACTTAAATGAAAATAATAAAAACAGAATATATACAAATATATAAAACCAGTAACTAACCCAAACTACCTGATGGTAACTACATCACTGACACGACTGATGCTGTGGAGCAGGCACTGGGGACGTCCCAGACTGGGCCCAGTGGCAGAAAAGAACTGGATTCAGGAGCTGGATTCTGGAACTGAATTCAGGAACACACAGATTGGGATTGAAGGCAGAACAGACAAGAGTCCTCCTCAGATGCTCAGAGAAGTGAGTTTAACACTCCTGATCCCTCAGCTTTATAGCAAACATGACATATATGGGATGGAATCCTTCCTTGACCAGGTGG
>JANHGN010012080.1:0-15702 GCA_024605025.1 Megaceryle maxima
ACTCCATAACAAAAGAACTCACTCAACAGCTCTTTCTCTTCTTAAGTATGTCATCGAAGAGATGCTTTTCCAGTTTGTAGTGATTTATTTCCGAAAGATTTTGCAAGACCTTTAACTGCCATTTGTTTTTCAAGAGGAAATTGTATGCAACCAACTACTGGTTGAAGAAACTACAAAATCTAAGCTAGAAGATGTTATTTACTTGTAGCATTGGATATTAAGGGTTCAGTTAAATTTTGTGAGGATTTCCACAACATGTTTGTTGTCTGGTTTCCATTTTATCATCCCACGTCCCAGTCTTAATTTCTATTTTTACACAACAAAATTAACCATGTTTGAGTTAGAAAATAGTGTCAAATCTGCACAGAGGCCTGGATAAGTCATCAGGTACAGTCAGAGAGTGAGAAAAGGAAGTAATTCAATGAATGTATTCACACTCAATTTAATTTGTAACTCCAAGAAACTAGGATATTAAAAGATATTCAAACAGCCAGATTGTGATGTGCTCAGTACCTGTAGTTGGGATCAATGTCCCCAAAAAGCTCCATTCTTAATTAAATGCAAAGTAAAGGAGCACATTCTTAAATATTTGTTGCCTCAATTAGTGATAAATCACATACAGCTATTTATTTTTTAAAATTAACAGTGATGAGCTCTTCACCAACTTTCAAAATCTTGACCTTGCTTTTGAATATTACGGGATAACTGGACTGTCTTGAGTATTCAGTTGTATTGATGAAGGTCTCTCATAAAATCTGATCTTAATGTTCACATTAATAGATTCATAGATTGATTGTTTTCAGTAAAACTTCGAATCTCACCTGCAGATTGAAAGCATTTAACTTTCTAGTAACTAGAGTTTTAACGGCTGCCAAAAGAACCCCAAACAAACCATAACCCAAACAAGAAAAACACATAATTTCAGATATGTGTACCCTGTAACTTAGATGTGAGAATTAAAAAAAACGGTAATAGCAAATGGAGTATTCTTTGACTATAAAAGAAAATAAAAAGTATTTACTATTTTTTTTAATCAAGACATTGTTTTGATTTTTTTACAGCATTTTGCTACTGTTGTGTTCGTTATTTATTCCTTAAATGCAGATGGCAAAAAATATGGAAAAGTATCTTAGGCCTTTGTTTGAATTCTCTACTTCTTCCTTATCTAAATTTCATCTTCCTTCTAAATTTCAGCTTATGGACCAAATTTTTTACAAATAGAGCACCAAGCCAGTATGTCCAAAGTCTGATAGTTGATTTACCCTATATATAAAAATACAGAAGTACCAGAATACAACTTACATAGTTATACAGAGATGGGAGCAAATGTTAAGACCTTTTGTACAAATCAAAGTCTATGAAAATTCCTGCTCAGCTACTGCAAAACTGTTGTGGCATCTTAATACCTTTGTCTTCAGCTTTAATGGGGTCCTCCCTCATGTCTCAGTCCCCCTGGTGACAAGTGGCCATTCAGTTCAAGAACCTCAACATGATCTATTTTTCCAGCCTCATCTAATTCATACAAATAGAGATTTACAAAAGACATTTATAGCTTCCATTTTCTTTCAGATATTACTAGAAGAAAATAGAAGGTAACAGGTCAGCTTGTAGTTAAAGCACTCATGCAAAGACAGGAAAGCTCATGTTTTTGTTTATACATAACAGATATCAAGCTCCCTACAACCACAGCTCCCACAAGTGAACTATATAAGGTGCTGTAGGCTGGTTTCATTGAAAAGGGGGAAGCAGGAATTGAAACCACATGCCTCTTTAGCCTCTTTTTTTTGAAGCTGTGTACCTGTGAAGAAGAGTTCATGGAGCGTGTCCGAACCCTTGTGACAAAATGGGGCACAGGCCACAAAGCTTTCATGCCCAACTCAGTTGCATATTTTGCTCAGTGACTAATCAATGCACAATGAATGCACCAAATTAGTGTTTTTCTGCTCAATAACTCTGACTGAAAATTTTTCTACCTGCTCTGCTTGTTTTTTAACGTTTGTTGTTTTAATCCCTGCAGTTAGTAAAGCTCAACCCCTACTAGTATCTGTCACACTCCGTCTCATATACAACATAACCCCAAACTGCTGGGCTTGCCAGGTTCTCTCCCATAGATGGGAGCAGCAGACTATCACTGCTGCTTCCCTTGCCCTAAAAGCACTCAATAACACTAGGATTCTCAGCCAGCCATATCACAAAACATGAACGGGATCCTGTCTCTTTTGCAAGCCAATAAATGATAATGAAGAGCTAAAAGAAAAAAATGTATAATGGAATTAAATGCTTTGCATTTGTTCAGCATTTCATATGGATAACTGAATAGAAACTTCTGCACATCAAACCACACAGGAATGATTTTTGGTCACCACCAAGTTTGGGAAAAATTTAAAAAAAAAAAAAAGGAAAATTAAAGGAAAAGAAATTTTGAAATGTCTGAATATGAATTTCTAGTTTATAATCAGAAATGCCCACTTAATTTTCTTTTAAATGGCAGCAGCTCTAGGGGAAATAGTCTTAAGCATTGCTAAATTTCTGCATTCATACAACTAGTAAGAAGTCTGTTCAAATCATGTAGTAATACTCATTCTACAGTGTATGTCTGGAGCCCCATTAAAATGCAGAATCAGGGCTTTAGGCAAGCTACTGTTGTCACTCTGCTGTCTCTGTTCCAGCTTAATGGAATCTTCTGACAGACTCTGAGAAAAAGATGAAAATTACTTAGATAATTTATTATTCTATCATTTTAGCATCTATTTAAAACTTTAAACCTATCTATTCCTCTTAATACACTTTGATACTCTAAATGAAAGCTAGTCTGCATTTTGTACTCAATGTACATTTTGGGGACTATTAGCCAGGGACACAAAAGAAAAAAAATGTAACCCTTTTTTTAATTTCCTTTCTTGCACTTTTCATCACAAATTATGTAACACTGGATTTCCAAGGTCAGGTTGTATTTAGATAACAGCAGGTCTACACTTAAAATTCTTTTGTATATTAGTATTTCCTTAGTTGCCAAATCAGAAAATGGTTTGGTTTGTGTTGGTCCTGCAGAAAATCTCCAATGTTTGATAAAAAAGTACAGTTGTCTACATTTCCTCTAGCTATAGAGAAAGAGATATATTTTATTCATATTTGCTCCACCTTTCAGGTCTAAACCTCGTAGGCACTTTTTCACATTCTAGAGCACTTTATATTTATGAACTTTAATTTGGTTCTTTTCTTCTCTACTCTATTTTACTGAAAAAGTTTCTCTGAAAATTGGAATTCTCAGCACTGGAGGACATGTAACATTTATGGTCAATGAAGAAGCACATCTTCCCTTTACTAAACTGGCTTTATCTTTGAGCAAGGTTTATTTTTGTTTTAAAAGCCCAAGACAATTTGTTGTTTCCTGTGTCCTAGCCATCTTCAGAAGTGTATCACTGATGTGTTTCATAATACACCCCTGTCAGGGCTTCTGTTCTGCAAACATGTAACTCGCTACAGACATTTAATGTCTTTAAGCAGTCTCTGTATATTCATTCTCCAAGTATGTTAGCAATGTGGTCTTCACCTGTGGAAACCCATAGCTATGGCCCTATGATTGTACTTTTGCAACATCTTTGGGCAGCCCTGTTGCTTTGAACACTCAATAGGTAAATTTATTAAGGACAACATTCTAATAGAAAGACTATCCTCTAGGTTTAGACAACTAAATTCAGGTGTTTGCTTGTGCTGTCTACATTTCTAGTATCAATGGAGAGTGATTGAGCATAATTCATAAAACATACCTGCTAGCCAGCCATCTGGACAAGCAGAACCAACTGCCACACTAAGAAGATTTTCTGTTGTTTTTTTTTTCCTAGATATGACAGCAGATGGCTCACATCAATCACTGAAATATACTTCACGACACTGGATCATTTTCAATACATTTGTCTCCTTAGGACTTCAGAAGCATTGTTTCCCATTGGGTCTTTTTGTTTGTTTGTTTGTTTTAATGTATGGTCTTACTTTTCCTCACTTTTTAAAGGAAGTGTTGTCATTTAACCCCGGTAGGCAGCTAAGCAGCACACAGCTGCTTGCTCACTCCCCCGCAGCAGGAAGGTAAAGAGAATCAGAAGGGGAAAAGTGCAAAAACTCATGGGTTGCCATACAGTTTAATAGGTCGAGCAAAAGACGTATGTGCAAAGTCAAACAGGGAATTCCTTCACTACTTCCCATTGGCAGGCAGATGTTTGGCCATCTCTAGAAAAGCAGAACTTCATCACTACGAATATTGTTTTAAAGAAGTCTGTTCATGCATATATATGCACACGTTGGTTTTTTAAGTCAGGAGAAAACCAATTAAGCATGCTATTTAATGAGCAATCATGCCAACAACAAATCAATTTCCATATAATTTGTATGATGCAGTAGTATAAATTCAACAAGCAGGATCAATAATTGGCACTAAAATGTCAAGCTATAATTCTGCAGCCTCCATGGCCAGACTAATATACTTAGGTAAAAATGGAACTTAATTTTTAGTTTACTCTCTGTACAGGCTAATTTACTACACAAGAAAAAAGTCAAGGGTCTGGCCACTAGTACAATCTAAAACACTCCAAGAAAAACTAGAAAGCTTTTTGAGTGCAATGAAGTGAAGTATTTAGTGGAAATTCAGGAATTCAAGGATATCTCACTTGGTTTATGTCACCACTACAGAACTGCCCAAGCCCAAGGAAAAATCATCAATCTGCTAGACCCATAAAAAAAAGGTTGATTACAATGAGGCACTGAAAATTATAACAGATGCTTTTGTTGAGGCAGCCATATCCCATGGGGCACTTCTGAATACCTGAAGTTCTCCAGTGGAGCACAGACTCACAAGTAAGGAACAGTTAGAGTATAAATGCAGAATGAGATAATCTGATCCTCATCGTGAATTCCTGAAAGGTGGAAAATCTAGTACAAATTGGTATCTCTCTTTCTACAGATTTAATGAACTACCTTTCTGAAGAATCTGGAGGGACTTTCAAAGAGATAAGTGACAGGCCAAATCCACTGCTATTACCTTGAAATGCTAGTGGTTTGTGAGAGAAAAACATATAGGAGAAAGTCTAGAGTCTGATGTAAATGTTTGCAGTTGATAGAGAATACAGCATTTGAAGGGAATTCCTTGGGTTTTGAATGAGCTTTCTTGGTAGGCATGGTTTGTTCCTTCAAGTTCTTGAAAACCAAATATTCCTCTTAGATGTAATTCAATTTTCATTTCACAATTTTTGCTTTCTCTGTAATATTTTTAGTTATTTCAAATAGGGCAACATACGAGAGCTGGTTGCTTTTTCTTAGTGGCTTTAAGATAGTCAAATTTCATCTTTGAGTAGAGGCTTTTAAAATTCTGACTAATTCACTGCTAACTGATTTTGGCTGGAGTATTACTAAGCTATTTAGTAGCTGTTATGAGCATTTTAAAATCGTGATGATTTCCAGTTCTGTTGGATAAGATTCCCCTCTTTATTAAACAACAATCATGCTGACAATCTGCTATGAAAGATATAATGAAGATTCTTGTCACAGAGATAAGTTTCATTCATCGTATCAAGAAATATTAATTTCTAAGTAACATTATCTCCAACTCTTTTGCTTCTTCAGGTACCTAAATCCACAAAGTAAGTGGAAAACAGTCCATAACATGGGGTTACAGAAAGTGTGCTGATAATCACATAGAATTCCTATGGATATCAATAGGTATAAGCAGAATAATACATATTTCTAACCACAGTCTAATAGCCCAATATTACTACATACTAATAAAAATGGAAATATTCTCTTCACAAATAATCTGTTAGCTTATCAAGGTTTTTGCTAATAACACTTTTTACATTTCATCGATTCATTTGATCAATGAATTCCAATAAGAAAACCCCTTTCATTCCTGAAACTTGCCGTTGATCATCATACTGTTGATATAAAATAGCATTTTTCTCTAGCTTCCCAGAGTAGACAGTAATGAATTAGGGACATAATATATCATGACTATTAGAAAAACAAATGTAAAGAACAGATGGCAGATTCTCAAAGGAAGGAAAGTCTGCCTAAACCAGTACTGTCTGTGCAATCTCCAAATATAGCCCTAATATTTATCAGATTTCCACGGGACTATCTCCTTTTCCACCTCTAAATTTTGTCCCAGTAAAATTTAAAGATTTTGGGGTTTTTTTTTAGGCTGTTAGAGACTACCAGATGCTTGTGTAAGAGCTATGAAACTAATTCTGACTAAGCTGTCACACTTTTGGAAGTTGTCTGAGTACAAAGTGCTGAACAGCAGGGTATATGTGCAGCAATTTTGACACTTCTGAAAACATCTCATTTTTTTCACAAGTGTTGTTTTATACATACACAGGAAATATAACTTTTTTAGGAAATATCAGACCTATGACATACTTACTACAGGTACCCTTATTACTTTTTGGGTGAAAAAAGTCTAGCATCCTATTCCAAGGAGGGAGGGATTATGGGAGACAGTGAGCATGGGAATATATTAAGATATAGATCATTAAATATCCTCATCTGTTTACACACAGGAAAAAAAAAAAAACTACCTTGAAATTTAATTACTGTCTGTATTTCTCATATGCAGGCAAGTTTGTGCTCTGGCTTTTCTATTCTCAGTTAGGGGTGGGGTTTATTGAACAGCCTTTGAATTTCTGACCACTCTGTAGTATACTTTGAGGCCCACAGAAAGACTCAGACAGCAGAGACACAGCAGTTCCACAGCAGGGGCACAGAGAACGTCCGCTGACAACTGCATGGGGATTCTTGAAGATGGGGCAGTGATGGTCTCAGTACAAAACAGGGCATGTTCTCTGTCATTGACTGGTGCAAATGTCTGTGGCACAGAGGAGATCTCTGGTGGGGAGGACACCTCTGCCCACATCGGGGGCTGGAGAGAGGGCTGTTGCCTCTCCTGGAGCCAGGGAAGCAGGGCCTCCCCTGTGCTTTGGTCACAGCCCTGAGTCACCAGATGAAGGAACTGCAGGAGGTATGGATGGTACCTGTTCTCTTCCCATTCCAGACAGCACAGGCAAGGGAGAAAGAAGCTTATGCTGTTGCAATATGCTTTTTGCAAACCATGACATACAATGCACAGTGACTTTCAGATTGCAAACTGAGACTGACCACTGAAGGATTTTAAAAAAATATATCTTTGTTTCTATGTGATCTTAATAGATCTGAAGTAATAAGCACTAAGAAACAACATGCACTGAGCACAGCAGAAGTATAGGTATGCAAATCATGGTACAGCCCATGCGAAACCTTGTCTTAGATGAAACAATTTTGAGGAAATAATTCTACTGTAAAAATGTTGAAACAAAACTGTGAACAGCCCTGAGTACATTCTCACACACCCAACCATATTAAATATTTACAGTTGTTGTAAATTGTTGAGACTATGACCTTGATAGTGTAAACACTTCCCTTGCAGTTTGCTATCGCACATTTTAGTAATGATGTCTATAGAGCATTTTATTAAAGATATTAAAACTTCTAACAGCCAAGTGTGGAGATTACATCTGCAAAAATAACATAATGCTAAACAGAGCATTACGAATATATACTGGAAATCTATTAATAAAAGGAATTGGATAACTGTTTAAATTAAACATTTATCTTTCACTGTTAGTGGCAAAGGTTTATATCCAACACTAATAAGAAGAGCCAAACTTTTGGCCTCATCAGTTGCTTGAGTAAGCTATCGTAAAACGAATTTCACGACCTCACTGGCTAGCTGCTTGCAAAACACGTATTCAGAGCAACATAATCTGTAGCCCTCGTGCTACTGATGAAGTTATTGATACTAATGGAAAGTTCAGTCTAAGAAATATGGAACTCAGTGGTAACAGCCTGTGAGAATTGATACATAAACCCATGGAGATGGTTCTATCATTACACAAAACTGATTTCTTAGTAGAAACAGAAAAAAGGTCGTGTAATTGGAGTTGAACAACAAAGCTCTGATACTGCAAAATGATGTGGAGTACAAAATCTTACACCACTTTTCCACCACTTTCCACACCACTTACACCACAAATCTAAAGTTTATGTGCAGGACTGGGATTGTACAATGAAAAGATACTTTTTTTAAGATATATCTTCTGAAATATACCGGAAGAGCTGGATTTCCCAACTGTTGTGGTTTAAGCTCAGCCAGCAGCTAAGCTCCACACAATTGCTTGCTCACTTCCTCTGCCTCCCATTTCCCCCTTGGGAGGGAGAATTGGGACAAAAAGGTAAAACCCCATAGGCTGAGGTAAGGAGAGTTTAATAGAATAACCCAAAGAGAGAAGAAACAACAGTAATAATATTAATGAGATGATACATAAAACAAGTGATGTATGATGCAAGTGTTCACCACTGGAAACCACTGCTGCTGCCTCCTGGCCTGGTCCCTTGCTACAATTATGCACATCCCCCAGACAGCTTGCCCCTTATATAGTGGGCATGATGTCAGTATGGTATTGAATACCCCAGTGGCTGGTTCAGGTCTCTATCCTGGCTGTGCTCCTTCCAGCTTCTTCTGAAAATTAACCCTATCTTAGCTGAACACAGTACACCAGCACAATAGAAAAACCCTACAACCAAGGCGATACCACATCAAGTATTGCCATATCAGAGGCTTTTTGTCTTTCTAGTTCATCAACTGTTAGTAAAAGTCTACCAAAAGTTCTGACTGGTTATCAATCTATGGTCCTTTTCCTGAATAATCACTTCATGCTACAATAGCTCCCTGAATCGCTCTGCAAGGAACCTGATGCTCTTTAACGCTTTTCACGTATCCCAAGTGCCTCGGCCATGCCTTCCTGTCCCAGCTTCCTAGGAACAGAAGTAAAGCACCCAGAGCCTGTTCTTCTGAAATTCTAGCCATATCCCTATGCAACTGCACTCCAAGGCAGCTGCAGATGCCTAATGGTTCAGAAATATCAAGTTCTACTTCATTTCAACCTTCTTAACTAAAAAGAAAGTACTGCTTTGGTGTTTTTTCACTCAGTGAATTAACACAAAGGTTAGTCATTATTATTGGTTTTTTGACTACCATGATCATTTATTCATCTCTGCTATTATATCTTGGTTAATAGCTCATAACAAACAGACATTATTTTCCCTCTTGTCCTACTCAATAAATCTGTCCACTCCCCAGCAAATATGTCTTGGCAGCAGTCCAATCATGGGAGTCACTAACAAGATGGTACACCTGAGGTCAACCAAATCACTCTTTAATACAATAATCACATCTCATCTTGGCAGTCAATCACCTACCATTCTCCCCAAATGAACAAACAAAACTGCAGGAGAAAATACTCCTGGGCACCAGCTTGCACTGAAATGGTGGCAACAGCTGGTCCAGCAGATGCTTCTCATGTGATTCAACACCTGTGCTTTTGCATTTCTGCGGTAGGCCATGTTAGTAGATATTTTTTTTCCTTTTTTTTTTTTCCAAATCCTGAAATATTCATACCTAAAATAAATGCTCCTAGGGATTTAGCAGAACACTACTTCTGTTGCTTGAAGGAAACCATCCAATTGTAGAAAAAGAGACTGAAAGAGCCTTAAAAGCCCCTATTAGTATAATCTCTGTACTTCATAATTTATGTGTGATAGAGATTTGCGATACCTCAGTCCTCCTGGTACACTGTAAGACTGAAACACATATGGCAAAGAAAAGCAATTAACCAGACAATGTTAGGCTGAGCTAATGCGGATGAGATAGACACGTACATGTAGTTTTTGAATTAAACCTTTAAGAGCTTTTTATTTGGGCACGCTTCATTTTTAGTATAAATATATTTTTTACTTCCTAAATAGAACAGTTGTTGTTTTGTTCTCTTGTATACACGTTAAGAATGTAGGACAGTCACCTATTTTTCTATTAGAGGTTTATTAGACTTGACTATCTAGATATGTACAAAAAGTATGGGCATATAAGAATCCTTTGTCCTTAAATAGTCTTGTGTCATGGTTTAACCCCAGCCAACAACTAAGCACCACACAGCTGCTCGCTCACTCCCCCGTGCCCCACCACTCCTCCAGTGTGATGGCAAGGAGAATTGGAAGAAAAAGGTAAAACCCCGAAGGTTGAGGTAAGGACAGGCTAAAAGAACAACACAAAGAGAGAAGAAACAACAGTAATACTAATGAAATAATATATAAAACAAGTGATATACAACATAACAGCTCACCACCCCAGAAGCTTCTGTCTAGCCCTGTCCCAGCTGGTTTTAAAAATGCACCTTTCCCCACCCCACCCCTCCACCATGGCAGACCGTGACTTCAGTATGTATCAGATATCTCATTGGCTGGTTTGGTTGGGCTTCCTGGCTGTGGCCCCTTCCAGCTTTTTGTGAAAATTAACCCTATCCTAGCTGAGCCCAGGATATCTTGTAAATACGAGCATGGAAACATTTGTCATCACTAAACACATCCACCCATTTGGAAATCTAATGATTTCAAATGTACATTTCAGGAGATGGACTTGATGATCCTCGTGGGTCCCTTCCAACTGAGAACATTTTATGATTCCATGAGTCTACATTCCATGTACTCAAATCTGTCAGAAAAGAAAAGGAAATACAGATAAATCATGGTCTTCTGTTTATCACAACCACCTCCCATGAGGGGTTGCCAGGGGTCAACAAGAATGTTGCATAACCTCACTTGTGTATATTGGAATGGTCTCTTTGCCTACTGCCATCTCCATTCCACACGAGTACTCTGCCTCATATCTCTAATGGATCCTTAAAAGCTTCTGTGTTTCACCACTATTATGGAAAGCACTTGCTAGAGGATTTCTTAAGATGAAGATCAGACTGGGAAAAGCAAAGTTCACTAAGAGATGGCCTCTGGAATTCTTCATTTCCTAGAACTGAGCTTTGGATTTTTTTTTTTTGGTTGGTGGTGGGTTTTTGTTTGTTTGTTTGTTTTGTTTTGTGGGGTTTTTTTGGTTGGGTGTGTGTGTGTGTGTGTGTGTGTTTCTTTCTATAAAATTCTCACATCATGAAAATACAGGCAGCAGAGAGCCTGGTGGGGCGTTTCTATCTTAACCTGTGTGTTAGCAAAGCATGGAGGCTATAGAAAAAGCATATAAATAATGTCTGAACTCTGGTGCACTCTGAGTGATAAATCAGCATCACAGTAAGCAGTGACCTGGTAGCCAAAAGGATTTAGGGCTCATTTGGCATTTTCAGTGTTTACAGCAGAACAGGAATATTGCTGAGTGAAAACAGAAATTTGAAACTGTGGTTTGAAATGTCACTTCCTATTGCTTTCTATCTAACTCCTGAGATAAAAATCAAACTGTTTACATTAATGACTAGAACTCAAAGAACTATACAAAATAAGACTTTTTTTAATGGGTCTTGTTTTGTTAGATTTTTTTTTTATTTTTTTTAGAATAGCATCAACAGTTACTGTTAATAGCAACATTACTTTTCAGAAATAGTATAATTTATAGAGAACTCATTTTGCAGGTAAAAGACTGTTAACTATTTCCAATACTACTCAGGTACCTGAAAAAAGCTACCTCAGGAGGGTGATACTTTTGAGAAAGACTAAAATATGTATTGAACATGAAAAGGAAACAAAATTAAATCTTCGAGGACAGAAATATCTTGACATAGAGTGCAGTTTAGTGTTTCTGAAGTTCTCAGTGTTAACTTCCACCTTACCATGAGAATATGTACATCGCAGGTGAAAAATGTAGCTAAGATGTCTGGAAAACAGCTTAGCACTTTTAAAATGATGAGGCCCTAAACGCCGTTAAGATTGTCCAATATTCATTTAAAGAATTCTGCTCTGAAAATACATAAACTCAACCTGTGACAGAAGCTCTGCCTCAAACGTTTCCCCTCCTATTTGTTCGTAGACAAAGACACCGTGATTGTTAGCCACTAGCTAGACATTTTCTGACCTCTTTGTTCTAGAAAGAAGTGACTTGTCAGTTCTCACATTTCCTGCTGATACTGTTACAATAATTAACAAAACAATGTGTGTCAAAGGCGACATGGGCAGTTAGTAAAGCACTTAGAAACAGCAAGAATGGCACAGTTAAGGAAGGGAAAAATTGCAAAGCACTTAGTGTCATAACGTGCTTCTCATACATTTAAAGAGGAGATTATAATTTCAGCTTTTGCCAATATTTTTCACATTCTGTTATAAAATTATTTTCTAATATTTAGAAATAGCCGGGGATGGTAGAGGCCCTCTTTGAATGGAAGCAGCATATGTTGTTTCACATTGACTAAGTCAACTATGTAGTTAATTAACTAAAGAAATTGAAATGTCAGTAATATCCAGTGTAATACTAAAGGGAAAACCTAAACTAAGAAATGTATTTTGTTGGGGTTTTTTTCACATTTGTCCATCAGATATGCCTAAAATGTACAGTAAGTTTATAAAAATAAAATCTCATTCCTCTGTAATGTTTTTATTTTTTCTTACAGAGGCATAAGGTTTATGATAAAATTCCAAACAACATCAAAAAGAAGCCTGTTTCTAAAACCAGTACAAAACCTCAGTTACAACATAATTCAATCATCTAAAGCTGCATTATGTAATAGGAGAATTTTCAAACATGCTTAAGGAGGTGCCAGGTGCTTAATATATTTTATTTGTAATATCTTAAGTTTCTATCTGAATCTTTAAACAAATACTTTTGTATTTGTATTTTGTATTTGTATTAGACTGGCTCCAAGACTCAGATCATCAAGGGACTTAAGCATCTAAATCAATGGAATTCTTAAGTTACTTACATACTTTGCAAATGTTTTCCCTAAACTTTCATTAATTGTTACTGCTACTGGAAAGTCCATTTGGATAACTTTAAAAGAGACTAAATTTAAAGTTTACTGAAAATGAAAGTCAGACAGTTGTCAGTAAAGCCAGCCAGGCAGAATCACTAGGGACTACTAGTAAACTAGGCCTTTTTTTTTTCTTTCAGGACTTGAGTTTTTACTGTTAAAAGCAAATTATCAGAGTAAACACTAATCCAAACGTTTCTAGCTTTATGTCCTGAACACTAAATGAAAAGATGAATCAGGGACAAATTATTAAATTCCGTGCCTTACTATGCCTCCTCATAAAACAGAGTCAAACAATTCATTTTAAATTGCTTCTAATGGGTATAGCAGTTGTCCCTAATTTTCAGACAAGAAGGAGTAAATTATCTCCTTCACATTTCTATGAGAAAGAAAAAAAGAAATAATAATTCTAATGGTTCCCCAGAAGAGGATAGAGCTCCCTCCAACTCATAAGGTCAGAAAAATCCCTGTGAATTTTTAAGATCTCCAATTAGTTTGCAACTTCTAGTCAGAGATGGTTTATGGAGACACCTATAGCAGCCAAGAGTGCCTTTGATGGAGGATAGGGAATTCAACACGTAGCTATTAGCAGTTTGGGAATACAGCATTCCCCTGGCTATCTTATTTCAGGACTATTTTGAAGACTTTACTTTTACATCTCTATTGGTCACAGATGGATCATTCGGTTATCTCTGTAGAGCATAGCTTGTGCTGGGAGAAGCTTCTGGCATGTATTAAGATATGCAGTCAAACTGATTATGTCTTTTGAATCATTTTGACTGTGTTTCACTGCACTGATATAAAACGCAGCTATTTGTATCATACCATGAGCTCTCAGAATTTGTTTAAGAAAGGTGAACCTGTACAGATATAACTTCTTTTTTCCTAGTTGCTCCTGTTATGGTTCAATTAAAAATTTCTGAGAGTAAAACATGGAGAGGGAAAATTACTGATCCATTTTGTCAATTTCATACTAGTTTTGGTACATTATGTGACTGCAAAACAATTTTAAAAACTGGAAATAGAAATTTCATAACTAACATATGGAAAAATAGTCTTTATGATTGCAGCAGACGTTGACATTAGTTGAAGAGATGTCTGGATTCACTGGTTCAGTAGTAAGAAAAGTTGGAGCTTTTAGAGTAAAAAAATGCATAACCTCTTTATCTGAGTATCAGTCAGGCAACTGAGGTCTAAGAAGTTGCATCAGAATCTTCTCTATCCACCAGCACAGTCATTTGCCACTGGTTCTCACTCTTCTATATGTCTTTAGCATAGATTTCCAACTTTTAAAGGCAAGTAGTAGGGTGTATCTACACAACAACCACACTCTGAAACTGCTGTATTGTGCAGGATTTCTGTCTCTGGCCAATTAACCCTCCAAAAACCTCTGTATTATCCTCTTCATGAAAGCAGCTATCAAGTGTCATAATTGGATCTATAAAGGTTAATAAAGCAAAAATATTTTCCAAACAGGAAAATTATCAAATTACATTCACTGTTTTGGAGGAGTTTAGGAAAGAGCAATGACAATGATTAGAGGTTTAGAAAACATGCTCTGTGAGATCAGATTAAAAAAAAATCCTAATAAAATAGAAAGGGAAGCGAAAGATGAAAATTAGTGCAGTCTAGAAATACATCACAAACAGTAAGAATTTAGTTTCTTTTTCATGTCCATGTCAGACAGAATAAGAAGTAATGGCCACAGGCTACAATAATATGGAATCGTGCCTGAAATTCAGGTTATGAAAGAAAACTTTCTAATGGTAATGGATTTCTCATGGACATCCATTTCCCATGGAGAGTCATTCTCTATCATAACAATCTTTAAAAACTACCCAGAGAAGATTTCATTCTGTCATTGGAAAAAAAAAAAAAAAAAAAAAAGTCTTTTACTTTTTAAATACAAACTTACATTAACTTTTTAAAACAGACTAAGTGAAAAGATAGGTCAATGCATCCTCCCCAGTCCAGTGTAAGCTACTATGGGCTTTCACCTGCAGAGACCAACAGTTGCTGAAGTGGGTATTTCTACATTTTGTTCAATTACATTTGGTCTTCAGATAGCTTCTGAGAAGCTGCATCCACCAAAATTTGAGTGGCTTTATGTGACCTAGCTCATTTAAGAATTTCCTTTGATAAGCATAGGCCTGCCTGTTCAGCTTCTGTGGATTTTGAATACGTATGCCATCTTTTCATTAACTGCTTCTATTCATAACTCTAAATACCTTGTTCCACTATTTGAGCTATTCCACCATTGGGATCTGCCATTCAAAACTGAAGGGAGGATGGTGAATAACTCTCCTGGAGAAGCTTCTAACTCTTATACAGCTTCACGGGGAAAAGGCAAAAATTCAAAATGTATACTAAAAGTAAGTACAATTCAGAAAGGTACTTCAAAACTGAAATGCTTTGGACCATAATACATACATCTTGGGAACCTGTTTTAAGTCAGAGGTCTGTGCCTAGTACCTTAATTCTGTCTAGATGGGTGGGTGAGGCTGAGCAGCTTCAGAATGGGACCACAACAAATAGCTGGGTAAGTACAAGGGGTACTTATTCATTAACTGAAAGTACTATTCTGCCTATAAGCTCATTCACAAAAATTTCATATACTTCCAGTATAAACCTGCAATCCATAGTATAACAATGATCTCATTGTAAAATAGAGCACTACTCCGGATAGCTTTTCCTTAGCTTGGAGAAAATCTCATAGAGCCGTCCTGTCTGTGTGAAGTCTGTGCCAGGTGGCATTTTGGTAGCAAGAAGCTTCCAGAAGCTTACCCAGCTCTAAATCAGACCCACCTCTGGCCAAGGTTGAGCCCATCAGCATCTCTTCGATGAAGAGAAAGAGCTGTTGAGTTCTTTTGTTATGGAGAGGAGG
>JANHGN010012080.1:16405-42083 GCA_024605025.1 Megaceryle maxima
TCTTCTCCTCCCCATCCCCCTGGTGTGGGGTAGGAGGGAGCGAGCGGCTGCGTGGGGCTTTGTGCCGGCTGGGTGGGTTTAAATCCCTGACACTGAGGCATCTGTTGGTTTTTGTCGTTTCTAGTAACTGTTCAGAACATAGGTCAGCACTGGTTGAGTGAAAAGATTATTGCGCTTGATATTCATTAAATTAGGTTGGACTCTGATTTAATTTCTATTGCAGTCGCAGAAAGTAAAGAATGACATATATATATAAAGAAAGAAAAGCTTTTATTAGCTTCCTGCTTACTGCTCCTCGTCATTAACCTTTCGTGCCTCTGAGTCACAGACATGGCCTGCCCTAGAGCAGGCAGAGAGTGTCCTATAAAGAAAGCCCTGTGTGTTCAAAAGGGTAGCATTCAGGTTATGAAATCTGAGCCAGATGTTTAACAACCGAAAGCTTCCCAAACGTGGTTTCTTATGTGTCAGTCTGCTAGGATTCGGGAAATTTACTTCAGTCTGTGAATTTCCACAGTAATGTACCAGTTTCTCTCTGGTACTGAGAGATCTTGTTTACTCACTACCTTCAGTTGTTCATGAAGCTATCCCCCTCCCTAACAAGAATGTTTTGACATAATTTCCCCTGAATGGTTTTAAAGCAAAAAGATTTGTTCATTTATTTATTTATTTATTTTCTATAAATTGAAACAGTGCCTTCTTGCATGAAGACCTGTATGTTCCAGGGACTTAAAATCCACTAAATAAATACGGCCACTTAAAACATGACAGTTTGCTCGGGAGAAATCTTAACAACTTTGGCCTCTATGTTTCCAATCATTTTGAGATTTTTTTCAGTTTATAGTTTAAAACTTGAACAAATTTTCCCTTCAATAGCTGCTCCATGCTCCTGGGCCATTAGAAACCGAAACTTTTAAGATGTCAGGTTTCATTCACAGTGTTTTTGCTAAGGTGGAAAGGAAGAAATGTTTGGAAAACAGTGGGAAGCAAAGATCAGGAGATTGAGAATAGAGCATAGAATCTGAAACAAAGATGATAAGCAAAGATGGTAAGATACTGAAATTGTGGAAGGTGGCTTTGAAGAGAAAGAAATAAAAAGGAAAGTGAAACAGTGAAAAGCTAGGGGTGAATACTAGAAATAACTCCTGGACTTCACAAGGACAGAATGAAGTGAGGTGCCAGTGTGAGCGTGAAGTTTGTCTAAACAGGGACATAACATGAGAATGGGCAATTCCAGTATACACGTCCTAAGTCACTAGTATGTATATAGACCCATGTGATTCTGTGGAATGTGTATTGTATTTATAGTTGAAATTAAGATCAAAGCTTTTAAAAGGTATGATAAAAGAATTACTTAATGACATTTTATGACAATGGTCTTCTCTTGTTAAAAGACCTGAAATGAATATAATATTTAGAAAACAGCATGATTAGCTCTTCCTTTCTTGGATGCAAGGCTGCAGATATATGCATGTTATACCTCTGATTCTAAAATAGGAGAGGATATCATAAGATGTTGGGGTTTTTTTCTGTATTTTCCCCAAATCTCTTTCCTTAATCATCTTCACCAGGGTACTGCTGGAATATTAATCTGGTCTGCTAGACCTGATTTTAAAGTTTTATGCTATTGTTTACCCTTTTTCATTTGTCATGGGCCAGGTTATAGAACTTTACATACAAGTTGTAAAATAGTAATCTAATTCCAGTATCTACCACACCTGTGGTCACTTGGTTTCCATTTTGTAATTTCCCAGGAGAAGTACAGGGTAATAGTTAACTGTGCTGTCAGTGCCAACCTTATAGGGATGATGATTTAATAAAGAAAAAAACCCACACAAACAGTCAAATAAGAAAGCTGGAATGATAGAGCTGAGTAGGGTTTCTAAGCTGGGCATGCTATTAAGTGTGATATAAGAGATTTTGAAGAGCTTTGATCATGCAGTATGTTGGTTATCAGGTCGGTTTTCAGATGATAGAGGTCACTTTATACCAGATAAGCAGGACTAGGTTGTGTCATGTTGGCTGTGAGAATACATAAACAATACTATAAAGATCTAAATGTAAGAAATCTTTAAATGAGATCCAGTTGCCTTGTAAAACGTAGGGAAAAACTGCCTCTAAGGTCTATGGAGGACATTGATGATCAAAAGGGTCATTGTTAATACTTTAGAAAGCAAGAGAAAATGAAGGCTATTTTTCTTATAAAATGATCTGGATTGTGATTATTAATCTGTGATTTTTATAGCCTTAAATGCCTGTTTCAGTCATCTAAGACTGAAAAACCCCACATTTAAGAACAATGAACTAAAGAAGATATAAGAACTTCCCAAATACTGAAAAGTTTCTCTTTGTTTTGGTATGAAGTTTTACCAAGCATAATGTTTTTTTTCTTCATAAAATGAAGAAAAATAGGCATTTGCATTGATAAAGCAGATTAAAAAGTCCCTAAACAGAATATTCTTGCAAAATACATGTACAACATGCCTGGAAAGAAATTGCTTTTAGGATCCTAATCTCTGGAGGGGAATCTAGATTCCATCTCAAGCAGGTGCTCTCCTGAGATGCAAAAGCCACAGGTTTTAAGATTTCCAGGCCAAGGAGAATATAGGTGTCTTACTTCCTGGACAAAGTATTTCAATTATGAGCCTAATAGACAAGTTCTCTTTATCCTTCAGGAGCAGGTTTTTGGAAGGACTGTAGGTCTGTCAGTGTGTCTTAGGTATATTAGGTGGCTAATGTACCACCTGAACCAGCAAAAAAAAACATCAAATATGAAATACCTGCCAAACTTCCTACAGGACCATGGCCAATGTAGAATCTGAGTTTGAACTCACTGTGCTTTTGTGCCTTCTGATCCAACCACATACCCCTCATATACTAACAAGTTCAGATAACCCTGACTGCTCATTACTCTTGATGTAGTTACCACTTTTTATTTCCAGTACAACGATTACAAACATATATTTATTACAACAAAATGACAATGTCTTGCCTAAGCAGCAGTGTGATTTATTTTTGTTGCCTGTAACTTGAATTGCCAGATTGATACGTAATTAAAATGTGTTGCTTGCTGTAAAGCAGAGTACTGTCATTCTAGATGAAAAACTATCAGTTGTTATCATTACCAGGCAATGAAATTTGTATAAAATACTTAGGTTAATCAAGAATTAAAGTAAACAAAATAAAATAGAACAAATAAAATAGCTCAAATTAACTGCCTTTAGAATGATAAAATGACATAGGGGGTGGCTTTTTAATTCTTTAATCTAATTCTTAGATGAGAAAAAAAAAAAAACTTAAAAATTAGCCAACTAGAATATAAGGAGAAGTGCAAGTTATCTTACCTCAGGGATATCAGTAAAATTATGTTAAAATAATACATTGATGGCAAGCATATCAACTTGCTGGATGCTACTATAGAGTAATGCAATACGAAACTGTAGCTGTAAAGTTTCATGCTGACATCCACGTCTATTTCTATGTGCAAAATTAACATTTAACTGAGCCATGTGCAGATCTTCACTGTTCATCTTGTGGAAACTCAGCAACATTCAATACTTACCGGCCAGTTGAAATTTGTTGGGTAACCACAGCTTCTTACTTTTTCCCTTTCTGTTTCTCTTTAACCTCTTTGTTATTTCATTTCTCACGAATTTATTTTTGCCTGAACCCATTTAGAAAGCCTGTCATATAATTGTAATCTGCCTGAGTGTGTCTATATAGTGAAGTGGCACATTTTCCAGAAGATAATTAAGCTATTTATAAAAAATAGTGTTAAAAGAATTTCAGGAAAAAGCCTCTGAGTGTCTGAGCACTGCACAACCAAGCACTACTTTATGATGCTGCTTTTAAGTCTAGAGAACTGGAATTATGCTGGAATGACACACTTCACTTCCAGAAGCAAATTAGAAAATGAGGAACCTTGGCTTTCACATTGCTAATCACTGTTCATTTTTTCAAGGAAAGGAAAAAAGAAAAAAAAAAAAAAGACAGATCTTTATGTAAAGGATTCCTAAGTAAAGGTAATTTCCAGCTCTAAAGCTGGAACCACTAGAGTATGATGAAAGTGAAAGACTGAGATAAAAGGCAAACAGAGAAGCAAATTATCAAAATGAACAGGTAGCAAAAATCACTAGAGTACAGAACATTTCATGTCAATTAAAAGAGCAATCATGACAAACATGAGCACAATACCTCTGACCACAGAGACAAGTAAGGATTGTATCTGGAGTTGGACACGTCTCAAAAGAAAAGCAGGGACTTGCAGTGACATTGTGTCCCCAGACAATTATTGATAAGGATGATGTTAATCATGAAATTCATTGTACTTATAGCCACACTATGTCTAATTTTTTATGTCTACAAAGTCTAAAACCATCATCAGCGATATATAAACAAATTATTCTTTCTCCCATTAGCTAATGCTATAGCTTGTGAGATAGGTCAGTGATTTTATTTAATAAGATCCATAATTCTTCAAGTAATTAACCTTTAAAAAGCTATGACTGACATGAGTCTTTGTAGACTGCATTATTACCTCAAGTAAATACATGTGGTTAAACTGTACAATTCCAAGGAGCTAACAGTGGAAAAACAGGTAGATTCTTAAATATGCCATTGTGCTTGAGTGCTGTGAAAATCTTCTGTGATGATCTTACTTCATTAGGTCTTTTTCCCCAGGATTATTACAGAAACAGAAAGATGGCAGGTGAATTTAGAGATTAATACATTAGACTGTACATGCTTCCATTTCAAAGTTTGTTAATTTTCTTTCTCCTTTGTCAGTTTTAATTTGTCACTAAAACCAAAATGAAATAATTGCACCAGTGTCTGGGTTCTATTGCATAGTCAAGGTTTTAGTGCAGGTATAAAATTGGCTTTTGGATTCAGCTGACACTGTTAAATGATTACACAGTAACACATGTTGAGACAAGGCTCCCAACATGTCAAATTAAATCAAAATCAAAATTAGTTCAGTCACAGAATAGTGTTTATGCACACTGGTAACGTATATTGTAAAATATCTATAAAGCTACAGTTTGCAAAATATTAGGATGAAATGTAGTAATTGTCTTTGGAAACCAATAGCAAGGAATTGTAAAAAGTGAAATTATTTAAACAGAGACTTTGAAATACTTTTTCCTTCTAGTAAGTCACCACCTACTTTAAAAAAGGACTTTATAAAGCACCTGTCACATTAATATTCTATGCAATGATTAGGCACCAATGCTATCAAAGTCATTCTAACCTTTCAGAACTCTCTTTGGCTCGTTTCCCATATTAGTCATAAAAATAGTACAAAGTCTACTTCCATTCAGCCTTTTACAGCTATTAAAACAAATTAGAACATTTAATCCACACTCTGCAGTCCTTACAGAAGAGAGTGCAGGCAGAGGCATTCTAAAGGCTTTTGTAGAGGGTCATCAGATTGAATTCCAAGGCTAATCCATATGCATAGTGAAAATAACATCTTCCTTTCTGAAAATAGCTATGAAAACAAAAGGATCACATACTCATATGAGTGTCTGAAAATAAATGGCAGGACTGTGATACTAAATGGTATTGCTTGTTAAGTCTTAGTACTGCAGAGAGAGACAGATGCTGTAATGCATTTGAACATGAAGACAAGGAGATTAAACCTTAATAAGATCTTCTATTGAGATATCTAACCTTGACAGAAAACAGCAGGAATTGATTCTTTACTTGTTTCAGACACTTTAATATAGTTATCCAGAGCTTTTATATATGGAATACTCACATTTGTATTAATATGTTTACCATTATGAGTTAGGCATAAAATTAAGAGCTGTTGAATTGAGACTTTGATTTCTAACATGTAAGTGATTTTATGATTAATTAGTTAAATATCCATTAAGATTGTGAAAAAATTCCAAGTGTCTTCAATGGAATCAAAGCTGAGTCTACAAATGAAAATGTAATGTTTGCTCTAAAAGAAGCAACAGAAATGTTCACGATTAAAAATATTTGCCTTACTGATGAGCTGTTCAAAGTAAGTTAAATGTCTTGCTCCTGCTAGGTTGGGCTCTCTGGGTCCCCAACAATTCAGGCATCTGTGTATGCTGTGTGAAAATCTGCCACACAGCGTCCCATTTCAGCATCTGATACACTGCATGTTGGCTAAATGGGTCTTATGGTCTAGGGGTGAACTTCTAGAGTAGGGTGAATGGTTGGACACGATGATCCCATGGGTCTTTTCCAACCTAGATGATTCTGTGTGAAATGGTTCTTTAGATGTTTGCACGTTGGTGCTTTACGACTGAATTCACCAGGAGCCATACAAGTAAGTTAAAAAAGGTGTCTAACTTCATCCTCAGATTTTCTTACTGCTTTGGTGATAATGGACCATTCTGTTGCTCAACAGAACAGAAAGAATTGGCAATTCCTATCTATGAGACAGCACTTTATATAAAGTAGGTTGATATCGAATCCATTCAAAAAGTAGGAAGGCCAAGGCACAAAGACTTGAAGTGGCTGCTTCCAAACTATTCAGGCAGCTCATAGAAAAAAAGCAAGTAGGGCAACTCATGCTATTGTTAAGTGTCGCGTTAGCAGCTTCAAAAGCCAAGCCTTTGCTATTCTGAAGGTGGAAAAAATGTTGCCAGTTGTTTCAGAAGTTAAAATATGTGATGGTTCCAGCGTTTTGATAAAGCAAGGGAAAGATGCTTCTGTCAAGTCAACTGAAATCTGGTCTCTTCCCATCACGCACACAACCAAGATCTCCAGATTCAAGGTGCATGAGAAATTAAAGTAAGGGTGAGATGAAAGTCTTGGTTCGGTATTAGTCAATTGGTTTTGCCATTAAAAACTTCAGATACAGCAAAAGTAAAACTTTCATGGGAAAACATATTTTTGAGGTAAAATATATTTATCTCACTGAGTCTTCTTTCAGGAAGATTTCCACATGCACGTAATACAATAGTATAATGGCATCTTTAATGCTAATAGTTTGGTCTGACTGTTTTTCCCTCTGTAGTGTGTATTTTTAACCAGTGACTGCTAGGAATGGAGTTTTGGTTTGTTTTTTTTTTCATCTGCTATGCTGTATTCTTTGTAGGTGAGTCAATCTGTTAAATTTCCTTGCTATGGGTAGTTATAATAAATAGGTTAAATGAATGATAATAAAGATCAGAATGACAACAGACAGACCATTAAAAAACCCACAACAGTAATCATGGGTTACTAGTTCCATATTTAACTAAGACCCATCAAATTAATATTTGTAATCAATATATATTAGATTAATCACATTATATGGTTTTGTGGTTTGACAGAATTCTTCTCTCTCCTTCACGTATATGCTCTCTCTCCACTGCTTTTGAGAGGCTATACACTGCCTTGAACTTGGCTAGCTGCGCCTCTGAGTCACAAGGCAAAATGAGATATTTAGGTGCATAGCAAATGAAAATGCTTAGTTAAGGGCTATTATTCTGAATTAATATCTTTATACATTTATACTCTATGTATTTTGCTAGTGACACATTAAACCAGCAAGATTCCAAGAGTATCCTTTATGAAAAATTCTACTTTAGAAATGAATAGGAACATCACCAAAGTATTTTCCACCCCAAAATAGACACATCTCTCTCTGAAAAACCATATATTCATTTCACAGCAGTAAAGAGACCACAGGTGTTTATATCACAGTTCCACATACCATAATCTTTCCTTTCCAGGAATTAAACCCAAAAGTTCCAGGACTTCCCTTATTCATTTTTGTAAGCAGTGAATATTTCCTACATCAGAGTTACCATGATGTGTTGACTTAATTTTTCTTCCTCTTGACCTCCATCTGTCTTTGAAACTTCTCTAAGCAGCTGAGACCAGATGTGGCTTCTGTGTAGCAAGTCCCACCTACATGCACAAGCTGAGAACCTTCCGCTGTTGTAGTGAGATACTCAGCAGCTGAATTAAGTAATTAAGATATGCTTTGTGCAACTGTAACAGCACAAGAAGACCTTAAAATGATCTTTTGAGAGGATATTATGTTTTAAATCCACCTGATGATCTCAGTACACACATACAGGACTTAGTGGCATTCTGTGCATTTATAGAGCTTTACAAAAATCACACTGCCTCTTTCTATTTTATGTAGTTCACAAGTCATAATTTAAATTTAGTAAAGCAAACCACTTTATTTCTAGTGTAAGAGAAATATGCCAAATTTGGAAGTGGTAGGTAAGAATGAAAATAAATTAAATCCACATGTATCCACAGTATCCACATGCATTTGCATTCACATGTATCCACTGTATCCATGTATTTTCATCCAAGGATGAAGAGTCTGATTTGACATTCACCGAGTTGAAATATCTGAAGTAGTAGAAGTTCCATTAGAGCAGGTGAGTCAGACTTTGAGGCAGGGTAGCTAGCTGGTCTGTAAGAATCACCATTCCTGGGACAAGACATCTTCAAAGATAGTTTTCACAGACAATTAAAAAGCCCAATTCACAACTGGCTGATATGGGAAAAAAAACGCCTCCAGTTGCCCTGCAAAAGGGTTCCTTGCAGCTGCTCATGATATATGAGTAGATAAAGATTTTCATTAGAATTAAGGGTCTCCACAGACCTCCATTTAAGAAAAAAATAATGGTTTAATATGTTGAACACAGTATTGTAACAGTGAGATTTTTTTCTAGCTAGACTCGATGATGAAGGGCTTTGCTTTCTTCCACTATGCTTTTTAAAGGGGTTCTACAGTTCCTTATTCTCTAGACACAAGTCCAGATTTTCTGAGGTTAGTCAGTGAGAGAGAGGTATCCATGTGGTCTTACACAAATGGTCAAGATTTCTTCCCCTTTCTCTGCCTTCTAGCAGGCCTTTCTAGTTTCTTTCCTAACTACTGAAGTTCAATATGGAGTGCTATGTAGTTTAGTGAAATGACTTCAATTATTTACATTGGTAGTAGGTTCCTTCTTTAACTCATAATTATGCCTAAGAATAACAACAGCTACAAAAAAAAAAAAAAGTCAGCACTAACAATAAGTGTTGTATGCTAACTAAACATGAAGAATCCTGCCTAGTAGCATGAATGCAAAATCCATTATACTACACAATAGCATAGTAACACTGGGGAGCTCCAGCAGGGTGCCTCTTGGGAAGGAATACAACCTTACAAGGCTGCAAAGTCAACACACTGAGTGCCTGACATCTCTGTAGGGTCTTTGTACAACCTTCATTTATAGTCTTTTGAAGGCACTGGGTTCACATGTGAGAACCTGTCATTAGTATGAGGGACACTGACATCTTTATAATTTGATATCCTTCCATAATAATAATAATTAACAACATTTTTAATTAAGTTCCCGGTCCACACATTTTATCTCAGTTCGCTTTTATGCTATATTGGGTATATTAAAGGTTATTATTCATTAAGCAGTTTTCTTTTGAACTTCTGTGGCAAATTGGTGAATATTCAACCAAAAGAATTTGTGGACCACACTTAAAATCTCTTCTGTGTTATCAGTCCATGTAGTCATCTTCCTTCAATTATAGATATAACTAAGGTGTATATATAATAGATAATTAAATGTTTATAGTTATATATAATAGGCTATTATAGATAGAAGTGAGATATATAGAACTGAGTCTGAACAAAATACCCAATTTCAATATCATCTTATTGTTACCAGTCTCCAGCTTCTGATCTGAGCAAAACAGACCCTCTCTAGAAGGGTCTTTTAAAATATATCTGCTAGAATTGTGAGGAATAGAAGAGGTTAAGGAGAGAATTTTCATTTTTACTTTATTTTGGTTTGGTTATTATCCAAATAAATGCTTTTGGAGTTTAGCTCAGTTTGGGCTGTGCAGCAGAAACACTGACAATGCTGGCTTCACCCAGGGTTTTGGCCTCTCCTTGCAGAGCTGAAGAGCTGATCTTCATCTAGAACTGAGGCTCCTGGGACTCCCAGCCCTTGGTGCAGCACCTCAGGGTGACAGGGGCTGGTGTGTTCTGCTGAGCCTCCTGTCAGAGCCTGAGAGGATCCATATGAAATATTTTGCAGTCAGTGAACTGTAATTTTCTTACAAACAGCTATTTCATCATGCTACTTGGAAAAGATAAAACAAAATTAAAGCATCTTAAAACTTCATTCAGAAGTAAAGTGACCTTTCTTCACTAGCTCAAGGAGGATTAAGATAAACACGACCCAAGACCATTCTACATCTGAATTAAAGCATCCATACAAAGCTTTAATGCTCTGTAAAAAGTATAAAATGGTTAATATCTTTGAAGTTCTCCTGAATGTCCTGAGCCTTTTTGATGTTAATGGTCTTGTTACCCCATTACAAACCTCTAATAAACTGTCATGATTTACCAAGATACTTAACTGTGTGGTTAATTTAAAGCAGTTAAGTGAGACCATTCATTACAATGACACTTCACTTGTCCTTTAAGTTAAACATATGCTTTCTGAATTGCAGCCTGAAAGTGAGTCTATTCACAAAGGTTGTTTTGGGGATGTCATAGTTCCCAGTCCTGCAAGGTGCTGATCACTCTGCCCTCCTATCCATGACAAGAGCGATAGCAGATGCTCAAAATTTTTCTTAAAAGTTCACACCACCTTGCAGGAACAAATCTACCCTCTATCAGTCAGCAAAATAAAGACCTGATTTACATTTGTCTGCTTGCCTCACAGTTCGAGGCAATTTTGTGCTTACAAATCATTGACCTGAATTTATGTGCCTAAAGTGAATGGGAGCACAAATATTAGCTGTTATCTAATCACCCAGAGAATATTTACACCTGTTATGAATTATACATGTGGAAATTCGAGCTCAATTATTTGTATATGCAAAGTTGAATACACAAAAAGATCATTTCTTAAAATCTAGGACAAGATGTTAAACTCACTATATTTTATACAACAAGTACTGACTTATCAGAATATTGAATATTTTATGTCTGGGTAAGAGCATATACTTAAAAGTGGTAAAATATGGATTAATACAAGATTCCTTACATAAGAAGAGGACAATGTTTCTTGCTGAATTCTGAACATTTTGAATGCATTTGGTAAACTTATTCAAGGAAGACAATATACCATCATTAGAGAGGATAAATTTTTGTATTGGTGTATGCAAATTACTGTGTTTAAAAATAAGATCTTTAATATGTCAGTTCAATCCAGGCATAAGGAAAAGAGTCAGAAATCTTTAAGAAAATAAAATGGTGATAAGAAACAACATTTACTAAGGTGACCTGTGGTCTACTATCTTTTTTCCATCGGTCCATCTGCTACTGCAAATGGAGTTACAGTTATAACAGTATGAAACTAGGAAATGTTTTTTCTAAATTTTTTTTTTTTTTTGCTCAAGATGACTGCTAAGGAGGCAAGTCAGAATAATGCCTAGTACTAGATAAAAAAAGGAAAAGAATTAGCTAGCACCTCATCTTTTGACAGTTGACAAGGAAAGATCTAGAGGAGACAAAAGAATTGAAGGAGAGGTGAAGAGCCCAGAAATCCTACCCAGCCTCACCAAAAGAAAGTTATGCTAAGGACAAAAAAAGCTCTTCAAGTAGGTATTCCCCATTTCTTGAGCTGAGTAGTTGAATCTCTGATGCCTTGCCTTTACATCCTGTTCAGCTCCCTCCTACAAGTTTACAGCAGGAGCTTGCTAGTGTAAATGCTGTGATGTAATTTTAGTAGTGAGAATGAATCGGACTGTTCAGTTTGTTTTAATGACTAAGTGAAAAACAATCTCAAGATAACAACACACATTTGCATACTTAGTCTGAAAATAGGGTTTTGACTCCAGACATGAGAGGCATGGCTGAGCAAATATGTCCCAGATTCAAACTTTTCTGTGCTATGAATTTTCCTTGACGCACAGTGAGCAATCTAAGCTGTTCTAAAAGAGCTGCTTGCAGTGACTGAAAAATCACAGCTGAAAACATTCTAATCACAGTATTTTTTCATTCTTTACAAACAAATGACCATCATAAAAAGTAGTCATTATTTTAAATTTTGAACCATAACAGCCTTTAAAACTAAATTATGTAAACTAATTTTTCTACAGATCCTCTCAAATTTTTGTTCATTTACTCCAAATCTGAACAGGGGAAGAAGAATTCAGTCTGTGCTATTTGAAGTTCAGAGAAATTTTTCAGCAAAGCAAAACACCCTAGTAATCACCACAGATGAAACAGAAGTGCTTCAAAGTAAATTTGCAATTTTCAGTCTTGTTTTCATTTAAGAAAATGTCCTGAAAGTCCTTGAATTTTGATAGTCTTGCATCAGCTAGCTGCCTGCTGCATTCCCTTGGGCCTGCCTTTCAGATGCTCTCAGGTTGGGATCTATAGTAACACTGCTTCATATCACAAGCACAAACAGCTTTTCTTGCATATTTATCTCATTGCTATCTTGGAAACTGTATGCACAGCACAATAGCTTTTCAAATATTGATGGAATTTTCAGTTGTTATGTTATCTCCCTTGCAGCACTCCCTCAAAAAGCAGTACAAACATTTTCTGTCTTTGCTTAATGTCATATATACCCCTTTCTTACTTTGCATTGCAGATATTCAAAGCTAAGATAAAAGTTGAATTAAAAATAACTGAGCAAGAAAGAGTTCTTAAATTCTCTAAAAGACAGAAGTCAAATGTTCAAAGGCAAGTGACTCCATATTATTGAATTTATTATTATGACCAGATACAGATTTACCAGGATGGACTTGATCAGAAGTTCACCTCCCAAATCACATGGCTGGTGCATCCCATGTTCCTACCTAGTGCAACATGACTGCATGATTATGCAGCCTTTTCCTCCACAGCCATTTGTTGTAGAGATATGTCCTTCTTAATGATGGTTATAGGTGCATAGCACCAGATCCAGTCCCAGATAGAGACATCTTTGTTTCTTCCAGTGTCAACCAAGTGTACAGTTAAGATGTCCGAACACAGAAATCTACTGCCATCTGAGATATAGCATAGCTTGCTGTCCCTTCTGGTGTCTAGTTGCTGCTCTTAAAGAGCACAGGCATGGGCGTGAGTCCCAAAAATTCCATGTCTGTCACCTCTGTGGAGAAATGAGCATCCCAGGATAGCTTAAATGGCATGTGTTGCCTGTGTTTGGACACTTCAATAAAGCTCCTAGTGCCTAATCTCCTCTTATAATCAATGAATATCTGGCCAGTACAGTAAAAAGAGTATGGAAAACTCTTCATTTTGCCCTGTAGCAGATGCACATTTGTGGTTCAGCTTCTCTCTATAGACTTCTTTGACCATATCAGAAAATAAATATGAGTTTAGCTGTGTGGCTCACATGAAGATACGGACAATGAGATATGGAATTGAAGTGGTTTATTTCATAAAATAAACCCCAACCCCTCAATTTCTGTCAGCAAGGACACATACTCTTTCTGTGAGCTGGAGTTCTCTGTCCTCATGTATAAATTATGCAGGTTTCTAAAATGGGATTCATGCCCATTGAAGAGGATAATCTACAATCCATGCATACTTTGATGTCAAGATTTTACCAATGCATTTAAATTTAGCATGCACTTCTAGGTCTGTTTTTTTGCTTACTCTAAACTGCCACAGTCTTGGACACATTTCAGGGCTAAACTTGATTTATTAAAAATTAAAATAAATGAAATTTCAAGAGACTAGTCTTCCTGCTACAAGAGTTCTCATTATTGGGCAGCAGATGACGAAAAGCTATGCTTTCACAAAACGTGCTGTATCAACCCAGCTAGATCCCTGCCTTGGAAAGAAAAAGAGTTTTAAGTTAGAACCTTCTTAAAATACGAGACCATTTCCCTGATCATTATTTTAAAAGGGATTGATCTCTCTCTTCTAGTAATTGCTCTTATGGAAGTAGTCTAGGTGACTGGATAACTGAAGTTTAGTTATCTGAGGCTTGGGTGAATGTGGTGGGTTGGCCCCAGCTGGCAGCCAAGCACCCACAAAGCTACTCAGTCACTCTCCCCTCACTACACAAGCAGGAAGGGGGAAGAACAAGAGTGAGAAAACCTGTGGCTGAAAATAAAACCAGGGAGATCATGCAGCAATTACTGTCACAAGCAAAGCAGGCTCAACTCTGATTGAGTCTGGGGAATTTAACTTAATTTAAAACATTTAGTTACTGATTTGGGTATTGGGAAACAAAGAAGATAATAATTTAAACACTGAGAGAAAACACCTTTCCTCTTCCCTTTTCCAGCTCACCTTGACTTCAGGTCTCTCCACCCGTCTTGTTATTGTCATAGGTTACGTTCGGTCCCTTCAGTGATGAGACTTTGGGCAGGGGACTGGGGTCAAGGCATGGTGATGTCTCTCACTGGTTGGTTGTTGTTCCTTACTCAGCCACTGCTCCTTCCTTCATGTTTGTTTCCTCCTCTCTGGTGTGAGTCCTCCATGTTCTGCAGCCCCTTTGTGGGCATTGGCAGTTCCACCGTGAAGCGCCTCATGTTTTCATGTCACTGAACATATTTAATAAAGGACAGTAAAACATATGTTTCCCAGAGGTACCTCCCACTAGGCTGACAGGGTCCAGCAGAAGGTCTGTTGAGCCAGCTGGCACTGGAACGGGGCAGTCCCAGTGTCCTCACAGAGGCCACTCTGCAGCCCTCTGCTGCCAGCACCCTGACATTTATACCCAACACAGAGAGATGGATCCCCTCTAAACCAATTAATAATCCATTTCCAGAGGTGAATCTGCAGTAAGTCGCCCTTCAGAGATGTTCTGGTTTGAGCACATCCAGCTGGCATAAAGCTGCTTGCTCACTCTTCCCCCCCTCACAGTCCTTCCCTGCTGCACTGTGGAATCCCTCCCATGGCAGACAGTCCTCCACCAACTTCTCCTACCAGCGTGGGTCCCTTCTGAGGGCTGAAATCCTCCCAGTGATGGACTGCTCCAGTGCAGGCTTCCCTCAGAGTCATGGCCTTTTTGGGGAGCAGTCTCCTTCCTCCAGTGTGGATTCTTCTCCACTGTTGATCTCTGAGGGCTGCAGGGGCTCAGCCGCCATCTCACCACAGTCCAAAGGGGAACTGCTGCTCCGATGAGCTCCCCACTTCCTCACTGACCTGGGTGACCTCAGGGTTGTCTCTGTATGTCCCACTCATCTCCTTAACAAAATAACTCACACAACAGTTTTTTTCCTTCTTAAATATGTTATTGAAGAAGTGCTGATGGGCTCAGCCTTAGCCAGAGGTGGATCTGACTTGGAACTAGGGGAGCTTCTTATAGGGGCCTCTGTTACCAAAAGCCCAGCAGACACAAGCCTAACACAGTCGGGTACAATGGTGAGCAGTACTTAGTTCCCTGGAGTCTTTGATCCTCTGAGGCTGTGTATGGTGCAGAGCTGCAGTCTGCCTCTCCCAGAGTAGTCAGTCCAGACTGTGGATTTAAATGGTGGAAGGGAAGGTTGTCTGACAATTACCAGGACTAAACGTGGTGTGAGCTACTAACACAACATCCACAAATGTTTTTCCTGCATTTTTTTCCTGTTTTTCAACTTCTCTGGGGCCTTGTTTATGTGTCTGTCTTAAATTTTCAAATAATTACGTTGTTTTAACAAGACTCCCTTGAAGTGGCTGCAGAGCTTTTACTGAGAAGCTGAGAGTGCTCAGTATGTCACCTTGTCTACCTTGGTGGTGATCGTTTCAAAGGATTTCAGCAAACTAGTCAGCCGTGATCTTGATCCTTTCCTGCATCACATTGACAACCCATAATCAGACTGTTTTTCCTATGTATCTCTTCCACTTTCATGTCAGAGTTTTAAAAACTCTACAAGTTGATGTTAAACTACCTACTTTGTAATTTCTTTGTCTCTGTCTGCTAGCCAGTTTAGCACCAGTAAAATATTAATCTGGAACTCTTGTGCTAAAACTTACTAACTTCTAGGTATGGCCCACACTCAGGTATTTCCCTTTAATGTCACAGGTAGGCATATACTCAGGAGCTACAGAGCTGCACTGACCAGAAACAGGTACAGGAAAATTATACACAAACCCAACAGATGTTAACAGACGTGAATTTTAGGTAAATGCAGAAAAGAAAGTTATAGTATATAACCTTTCCCCATGCTTGCTGCATTCATTACATGGGTGACAAGGAGGATTCCCCCACACTCCTGCTACTGTCTCCCAGTTCATATACCAGAACAGCACTGCAGATGCTTTCTCCTGTTTCTCTGACAGCGTGGCAAAAATACATGAGAGTCAGTTGGCTACTATCAGTCATCTATGTTGGCTGTCATCAGTCATCTATGAAATTTCTGCAGTTAAAAATTACATAGAGTGGATGGATGGATCCATCTACTGCCTTCCACTGCAATTTGTCCTGACACCTACCTGATGAACAAAGGAAATTTTGTGTACTAAATATATAGGAGAATGGTTTGAATACCTTGAATAGCTTACAAATTCATAAATACACCAAAACCATTTTAAATTTTGTGAGGCAGAAAATTAGAGTGAACTCCAACAGGTGGAAGGCTGACACACAGAATGGTACTGAAATGCGATTGCATATATGATGTCAAAAGCCTAAAAACAACATTTAAAATTCAAGGTTCCACAAAATATTTTTTAAGAATAATAGGTCAACAATTATAAGTTGAAATTACTTGGATTTTGTTTGATTTTTTGTTTGTTTTGTGGGAATACACATTAATTTAATGAAATGCATATGAAATTGGGGAAAAAATTCTTATCACTACAGGAAGATGGAGCAGAGTGCCTCAAGCTGTAAGATGGTGTAAGTGCAGAATTATCCATCAATAACTATCTGTTCATTTCATTCTTTGCATTGTAAGATTTGTTTGATTGCTCACTGACCATGCACATGTAACTACAGTTTAAATGTATAAGGCTACTTTGCTTAACCATGAGTATACTAAAAGGTATAGGTGTATCCCATTCTTATGCACATATGTAATCATGATTCCTCAGTTTATGAAGCAAGAAGTGAATCAACAGTGTCACTGGGTTTGTTTTAGTCTGTCACGTTCTTTTATATTTGTTCTCAGAGTCCAATGGTTTCTGAGCTAAAAGGGTGAGAACACAGACATTCTGAATGGTGAAGTAAAAATTGCTTTTGTCATTAAAACCAAACCACCCTGAAAAGTAATGATTTGCTTTTAATGGATTTTTTTTTTCTTTACACAGATGTTCACATGCATCAAACTACCTTTAATTTGGTTGGTTTAGGGTTTTGCAGAATCTCAACAAATATATACAGCTCTTAACAAAGCGTAGGGCATCAATCAGTGTGTTTACTGATTCTCCACTAAAGCTTGTACGAAAGGGAAGGAATTGACAATTTCGCTTTGATAATAACTAAACTTGTTATACCCTTCTCTCTGTAGTGGCATCGTAACTGCTCCACTTCTGCAATCTCAAAGTTATGACTTGTATCATGTAGTCTTTAGGATTTCAGGACACCTGTAAATATTTTCTCAATTTGTGCAGTCATACTCTTTTCTGTTCAAAAAGTGTTTTTTCATTTCTCCCTCAAAATGGTTAAAATGTTTATAAAATGACAGAAAAGTATCCATTTAAAGAGCCTGAATATAAAGGTCAGCCATTAACTGCTGATACTTGCTGTTCAAAAGCCCTAAGTCATAGCAAGATAGAAAAAAGCAGATGCTGTATTTTGGTAACAAGATTTGCTACTTCTTTTCTGTAGCTTCAGGCGTTTGACTTATTTATCCAAATACGAAGACAGCATAGAAATTAGAGACACAAACCAGTTCTGTCTCACTGCCACTTTTGATCTTCATAGCAAGTTTTGATGGTTAATAGCTTCGTGTGTTATCACCAACACTTGGTGGGCCCAGCCTTGGCAAAGAGTTCAGAATAACAGCAGCCAGCAAGACAGGAACGTGCCTGTAAGAGTGTGCATGAGTGGGATGTCCAAATTGTTTGAGTGGGCATTTGCCCAGAACTTACCTGGTAAACAGGAAGACAACCATCAGTCTGATTAAACAGTAATTGAAGAATTAAGAGGCCTCTGGGAAAAACAGTAGTTTAAACACCCATGGGCCATGGGCACCCCCAGTGGACACTGCTTCTGTTTCCAGCCACTGCCCGCAGTCATCATTCAGAGATTTGCACCCTGGTGCTGTGGGATAACCCATCCCTCGGAGGATGAGGGGCAGCAAGCTCACTCACATCTTCCAGAGCAGGGCCTGTGAGCAGGGTGTCCCATACACCCAGATGAGGGGGATCTGCACCACCCACGGCCTCTGAAGTTGTGCAAGTGCATGTATCACTGTGTTTGGGATAAGAGGAGGGATTAAGATTTATTGAGATTATAGAAAGTATTTAGAAAATGCTTTGTTGCTTATTAACTTTTGCAATAGTATTGTGGTTTATTTGTCATCTTGCTAATATTGATCCTGAATATAGTTCACTGATTCTCAGTTAATTACACCTAATTAATAAATCAGTAAAACCACTTCAGTCCTGATTTGGTTTGAACTATGTGAACTGAGCAGGTTTTCCATGGGACAGGGGCTTAATTTCCTAATGAATGTCCTCTAAACTGTGATTGAACAGTTTGGAAACATGACTGCTAATCCAGCTGCACCCACCACTTTGCTTGTTACTCAGCTAATACTGGAGCAGTTTTCACTTGCACTGAATTTTAAATGAAGTTACATGAAGTGAAAAGTATTTTTCTGGCAGTTCTCCTCCGAGTTGTATAGTATGAAATAGGATGCAAGACTGAAAAGATCAGATTTTTTTTTTTTCTGGGGTGGGGTTGGGATTTTATGTTTTTGTTGATTTGTTTGCATTTCACTGTACTTTTATTCCTTTATAATTTTGTAGGGCTTTTGGGTTTCTTTTGTTTGGCTTTTTTTTACAGCCACAGAGTGACTTTTGGGAGAGCCTCTTAGCTAATGCTCTCTTCCTTACCTCTGCGTTGTATTCTTCTCTCATTGATTTGCTGAATGCAAAGAATTATGTTTGGTACACAGACAGAGTCTTCTACAAGTTGAAGAGGTTTTGCCTTTCAGTCTGCAAGCTATAATTGAATAAAAATACCTCTGATTGATTTTGACATTATTTCCAGCATATTTGATCTTTTTCATAGTCTTGAAAGTCCAAGCATGTTAATCATGCTTGGCTGTCTGCACTGAAGAGTAACAAGTAACTGAAACTCATAGCTAAATCATGCCATTGTTTGTTGAGGTCTACAAAAACTGGTGCATGCCTTAACTTGACAAGTCAGTTTTAACTCAGAGGCAGATCAAGATCACCAATCATCATTTATGGTATTACTCTAAGCCAGAACCAAAAGCTGTTTGGTGAATTCTGATAGAGATATAAGAAAAGATTTCTATTTCGTGAGAGCCATAGATAAGTCTTTTGTTAAATTCCTTTAAAAAACAGCAAGGCTGAGGTTCCTACTGCCTGCAAACACATTTAACAGGCTAAGTACCTTGGCAAACCTCTGTAACTTAATTTACCTAATTTACACTAGATGTGTAGTTGGAATATTTATTCTGCCCTCTACCTGCAACACTACAAAACCCATCTTTTATAGTAGAAAATACCCTCTGGTATTTAAAATGATCTCTTTCTTTCTACACAGTTTGAGTCCCTGTTATGCTTACCTTTTACAAATGTATGCTTATTGGTATAAAGTCCCATGAATATTCTCCTGTAGACTATTATCTGTTCTCATGCTTCTTCAGGATCTAAAGCTATCTTTCCTCCCTCTGTTGTTCATTCATTGAAAATTACTCAACCTTTTCATGTTAAAGAAACAAGTAGCTTCATTCTTTATGTCTCACTTAAATGTAATTCTTACCTTGATTTCTATATATCACAAGTTCTGTAAACCCATGTATACTGGTTCCACTGCATTCTATGTAATAATTTTTCAGAATTCATTATTTTACAATTTTCGGTGCATTGACTATTGGGATGAAAAATTGCCCGTGATAGAGTATTAAATTGAAGTTACAGAAGAAGTTACTACCTCAGAGAAGGGTAATATGCCATCTTTATTTTGAATGGCAAACTGCCCAATAGAGGTGGATTGATATATAATTTAACTATTATCCATATTGGACTAACTTGCATCTATTAATTTTTCAGTGATGACATTAAAATATATCAAAGAGTCCCCAAACTATAGTCAGCTTTCCAGACCAGGGAATCAGATCTTTGAAGTCTTTGGTGTATGACTACAGATAACTATCCAAGGAGAACTGAGGTCATCTGATACGAGTGCATAATGGCAATGATAGAGTTTCTTTCCTTAGGATAGGCTACATCTCAAGGGTTGTTTTGAGCCTTGTGATTATTCTGTCAAAAATCCCAGGCAAGTGACAGAAAGGTCAGTATCAGATGCTTTGGAAACAGAAAATATTTTATCACTACTTGACACTTCTGGTATGTCAAGTTGGAATGTATTTTACTGGAACCTGATTGGGTTTCTTTCTTAATTTTGACTCTGAACACAAGGGACGTTTATTACCATTATACTCTATCCTATCTACTCTTTTTTTTATTAATCCTGTTAATCTCAGGATTAGATAACATCTCATGGCAATTGCCTACATATGCTAATTACGCATTATGTAAATTAGCTCTCCAGATTTAAAATTGCTTCTTAATGAAATTGATGGGGCTACCCTTTTTAAAAAAAACCAAAAACACCAAACAAACAAATGAAAAAAAACCCCAAAACAACTACAAGAAAAAAACCCCCAAAGAACAAAAGCAGAAAAATCTCTTTATCTTTGAATTTACTTCCTGTAAAGTGTTGCTTATTTGTAGATGTATAGTTTTCCACTTGTTATAGATCTTATATTTGAATGTTCCTAATCCATAAAATACTTTCCACTGCTAAACTTCTTCTATATGTCTCATGTTTCAGGACATGATCCAGATCCCACAATAGGAAATAATACTTATGGGAGGTTTGGTGGTTTTTTTAAGAGGGTGGCCATACTAAAGAAATTCAGGTTATCCTTTCTAATCAGAAGATCAGAATACACATTTTTAACATATTCTTATCAGACTTTCTTCCACAGGTATTCTAATAGCATAGAATCACAGAAGGGTTTAGCTTGGATGGCTACTCTGGAGATGATCTAGTTCAGCCATCTACTCAAATCAGGGTTGGTTAGAGCTGGCTGCTTAAGGCTGTGTCAAGCTGGATTTCAAATACTCCCATGAATGGAGACTGCCCAGCTTCTCTGGGAAACCTGTGCCAGTGTTGAACCACCCTCATAGGAAAGATTAAATTCTTATATTTAAATGGAATTTCCTGTGTTTCAGTTTGTGCCTATTGCCTTTTGCCCTGTCACTGGGCACCTCTGAAAAGAGCCTGTCTTCACCCTTTTTGCATCCTCTCAAGTACTTATATATATTGATAAGGTTGCCTTTCCAGATCCTGCAGCCTCTTCCTCATAGGAGACATGCTCCAAGTCATTAATCCTCTTCATGGTGCTTTGCTGGACTCTCTCCAATGTGTTCATGTCTTTTGTACCAGGGATTCCAGAACTGGACACAGTGCTTGAGATGTACTTTACCAGGGCTGAGCAGAGGGGAAGGGTCTGTTGGCTTAGAGTTCTGCTTAATGAAGCCCAGGTTGTTGATGACCTTTTTTGCAAGTGCACATTTCTGGCTTATGTTCAACTTGGTGTCCACCATAAGCCTCAGGGCCTTTTATGCAAAGCTGATTTCCAGTTGTGTGGCTCCCAGCATATACTGGTGCACGGTGGTGTTCTTCCACAGGTGCAGAACTTTGCACTTCCATTTGTTGAACTTCAGGGTCCTGTCTGCCCAGTTTCCCAGCTTGTCAATGCCCCAAGCTGGTGACACAACATGTAGGTCCTTCCAACACACAATTTTGTTTTTGTGTCTGCTGATACACATCAACCAACACTTGGTAGATTTGTCCTTGGTTCTTTCCAAGGTAACCAGTTAACATAGGAGAGAATGTCATCTCTCTATTAGTCCCATGATTTCATGTCATTTTCTTGTTATTGCCTTATGTTTTGTGGAAACTGTGAAGACCAGTCATTTTCAAGTAGAATCTTTTATTTAATTTATCATTAATGATTTATATAAACCAGAACAGATTCAATAAGGAGACTGAGAGAGATAGAGTTGTGTTTGTGTTGTAAAGGTATTGGTTTGAAATATGTTGAGGGCCTTGTTTCCCAAAACCCAGATGGGCAACATGATCTTCTTCACTGTTTTTAAGACACTAGGTTTTCCTCTTGCTATAAATGACTTGAAACACAGACAACTTAAATTTAGTTCTGTGAAAGGAGCATTGTTTAGACAGTTGTCTTCCAAATAGTTGACCAGTGTTAAGAATTCTCGGAGAGAAGCTGGAATCCATCTGTTAGGTACCCTGTGGTCTTCCTAGTATCCTGTCATCACAGTTCATGACGAAATCATTGCCACCTTGCCTGTTGTGACACCTGCTGCTAATGTTCATCCTAGCCATATTTCTTGACTTCTGTCTCAAAAATTATGCCACAGTTACCCTGCAGGCCATTGGTTTTAACTCTGTATGGGACATTTTCTACTGAGCATAATGAACTTTGATGCTTTATGTATCAAATATACTTCAAGTAATCCCTGACCTTAGTAGGTTCTTAGAGAATGATGTAGTAAGACTGTTTTTTTGCTGTATGAAGGAATATGAAAGCTTTCTTCATCATTTGGTGGTTTGGTGTATGATTGGTGGTGGGATCTTGAAAGTGTTTGCTTTTGGCTTAGATCTGTTCTCTGTTAATTCAGTGAGGTTCTTCCTACTGGATTCAGTGTAAGCATAAGGTCTGCATGCAGCCTACTTTCAGAAACCCTACCTAGTAGCAAATACTATTTATATTTTGTCTTTTTTTTTTTTTAATTTCATAAGCCTCTTTAATTTGTGATTCCCTCATGACCATTCATAGTGTCTTGTACTGTGAGTTTAAGAGTTTTTCCACTTTTATTGATCCACTTGTTCTTTTCATTTGAATTTAAGCTGAACATTCATTTATCCACTAATTAGATTACTATTGTTTCATCCAATTTGGCATATTTTGAAAGACATACATGAGCAAGAGAAATGGAAATGCAGACCTTTGCTAAATTGTTTTAAGAGAACTTAGAAGTTTTAAAAAATATATTAAAAGTTTAGTTAATCTTCCTAAAAGACTCTTCTTGGAAATATTTTATGAATGGGTCATATATTTCTGTACTCATATGTCTTTATAAACAAGTCTGTAGAGTGTTTAAATTAGAATTCTTTCAGAGAAATAAAGAAACTGAGCTCTTCTGAGTATACATACAAGAGCTTAAGACTAAATTTTCTGCTTCCAATGCCACTAATGTTCTGAACGATTCCCATATGCAAAGCACATGTAAATTAAGAGTTGTATCTGCTTCATTCTTATTATTTTCAGGAGCTACAGGCATATTTTCTTTTAAGGAAATGGGTAGTTATAGGAAGGAATTTGTCATTTTGACCAAACGTCTAGCAATCAGAGCAAGCGTCTTTGCTGAGGTTTCGTAACTTTCTCCAATTTTCAGAATTTCCAGCAAGTTTTCTTTCTTCTATACATTTGAATTTTGGAGGTTATTTTACATTAAAAAATAATGATTGACATTGCTTTCCTGCCTGTGACACCTTTTTGTATTGTTTTAAGGTAGAAGTTCACTCATGAAAATAAATAAATGATACTAAAGTATTCATAGCTAGGAAAATTAAGAAATCTGTTTCTTATGTTTAACTTCTCTCTGGAGAACCAGAAAAGGGATTTTTCTCAGTATGGCTTACTAGAAAAGCAAGGCTCAAACTGAATTTAGACTACCGTATTTCAAGGTGAAAGGAAGCCTTTGTCAAATGCTGGTAGTAGATGAGGAGGGTGGGAGAATGCAAGGTTAACAATCATGGCAAAAATGCAAATATCCTGGGTACCTAATAAGGAAAGAAAAATGTGTTTGAGCCCTGCATTCATCAAACAGTTGCATGTAACTTTTGTGACTTTATCATGTGGATATTTATTCACTTTTTTTTTTAAAACTTGTTCAGGTTTTCCACTCAGAAATAATCCTTAGTTTTATTTATTGCTCTACTTGTTTTATTGCTGCAAATACCCAGAAATCATCTACACAAATGTTTTGTTATATATCTGAGTATAATAGTGAAGTATGCTGATTATGCCTCTAAGTCATTCTACTGAAGCTCCCATAAAGGTCAAAGGAACTAGTGCATGGGAAGCCACACTCCTCAGCAGAAAGGTCATGCTGCCACAAAGAGGAATAGAGGAATGGCAGGACCAATAGAGAGGCTACTCCTGTGAAGGGAAGTTCAGACCATCAGACAATAGCAGACTGTCTAATTTTCAGATTGTAACAACTCATCCAAAATACATTACCTTTTTCTGTCTTCCCAGCTATTGTAAGGAGCACTCCATCTTACACAAAGCCTAGTTCTGGTCAGTGGACAGAAAAAAAGGAGACTTTTATAGCAAAAGAACAGCATTCATAAATGTCAAAAAGGACAGTTAGACATTTAAAGTGAACTTGTTTCTCAGCTGACTAGCACACTACTGTGATTTCTTTACCTGAGGGAACAGCTGTTCCTTTGGCACTGTGTCCAGTCTCAGGACAGGGGAAAGCTGAGCAGGCAGCCTACGGCACTCCCAGTTCAGAGTCACTTCTCTCCCCTCCATGCACAGCTATGGGCAGTTTTCCTTTACTATGAAAAACAAAATAATTGAACGAGATGTGTCACAGTTGAAATTTCTGGAGTGGGCAAAACCAGATCCTATTTGTATGAGCTGGTGGCTACAAAGAGATTCTTAGGAAATTTTAAGGGAATATCTTGTGAGATTTTGGGTCAAGTTTCCAATCCAGCTCTCTGAACAGCTCACCTCGTCCTTGTATTGCCAACAGTCCTGAAGAAGACAGAAACACATAGCAATGGAGGGAAAAGTTGCGGGAGAACAAGGTGAGCTCATGGTGTGCAAATTTAGATCACTGTACCTGCTGTGAAATACATTGCCCATGGTTTGGTTATCTGGGAGAAGAGACTGATGGGCAACAAAACAGACCTTGCTGTGTTACAGACACTGTGACACAGACACGGGCATAACTTACCGCTCAATGCTAGTAGAGAGAGGCTGAGATACTGGTCTGTGTTTCCTCCCAACCCAGTCCCTTCATGCATCAAGCCAACAGTCCAGTTTTCTTAGCAGTGGCAGGAAAGGCTCCCGAGCACTCTTTCCTCTGCATTTCCACCTACTCACTCACTTTTGTATACAGTGTATAATAAGTAAATACGAATTAAAAAATGATCCCACCTCTGTGTGCAATGTCATAAATACAGAGGGCAGTGTGGGGACCTCTTGGATTTAGATACTAATTTTTCTGGCATTGTGATCTTCAAGATCATTCAAATCAGAGAGAGTTACTGAAGAGCTACGTGTAATTCAGTTATGTAATGCTGTATAAAATTGGTTGTGCTTTGTGTTGAATGAGGTGAAGAAAGAGTTTATTCCTCATACTCGGTTTTTGAGGACTGCTGAAATAGACACGTGAATTAAATTAAGGAAATGTGAAAAGGTAACACTAGGAGAAATGCGCCCTACGTCACAAAATCACAGCATGGTAGGGGTTGGAAGGGACCTCTGGAGATCACCTTGTCCAACCCACCTCCTACAGCAGGTTCATCTACAGCAGGTTGCACAGCAACAGGTC
>JANHGN010012081.1:0-28258 GCA_024605025.1 Megaceryle maxima
GCTATGAAATTATTAAAATGGAAATTAGGGTCTTAAAAAAACAAAAAAAAAAAAAAAAAAAAAAAAATTAAAAAAAAACCAGAAGCAATATTACATGGCTGAAATCATGTCAAAAGTGGTGAACATCTTCTCAGTTCACTCTTGAGTCTTGCAGTAGCCCTCTTTATTTTGGTCTCCTAGTAGACTGTGATCACCCACAAGTACTGTTGCTGTAGTTGGTGTCCTGTGTTAGAAAATTGTCTCTTTCTGTCTTCTGATATTTGAAGCCTTTACAGCCACTGGAAGTGACCTTTCCATGTTTCCATTATGTGCCCTACTGGAATTCTAGTGTATGGTGTATAGATGCCAGGATTTCAGTAGCAGGGTCCTGCCAGGGGTACACTTTATAGAAGGACAAGAATGCCCTGTGTGCAAGATATGAACAGTTCAAGCCAGCTCTGTGTGACAAAACTTCAGCCAACCAGGGAAGCATATGATCCCTCTGCTTAGACATGTTTAAGGAAAAAGCCTCAACTGCTAGAAGTAGGAGACATGGGAGGAGACATGTGAGGGTGTATGTGAAGAGGTACGTTTGGAGAACGGGGAGGAGGAATGGAAGATGGGTGTGGAAGTGGACATTGTTGGAGATGCAGCTGGAGACACCCTTCTGGGAAAAGAGGCTTCTTGGCAGAGGAGAGACTCTCCCAACAGGACTGTGGCCTGTAGGCAACCAGTGCTGGAGCTAGAAACACCCAAACAAGAATTGCATAGGGAGGGACCTGTGTAGAAGCAAGTACACCCCTGAAGGGACTGCAGCCCATGTAGGACCCATGCTGCAACAGATACACCCCCAAAGGGACTGTGACCCATGGAGGACCCGCACCAGAAGAGGTGCAGCTCTGAAGGGACTGCAGCATGTGGAGAACCCACGTTGGTGCATGAACACACCCAAAGGGACCACGGCCTGTGGAGGAGACCACAGGAACCTGGAGAGGAGCAGGAAGAAGCAGTGGAGGAAAACTAAAGTAGAATTCCCTTAGTCAAGGCTGGTTTGCCTACAATACTTGGTTAGACTGATTGTCAGTGACAGTTTTCATAAGTGTGTTCTAAATGCTCTTTTTCAAAAGTGAAGCTCAAATTTTTGATTCTTTGGGAAATTAAAAACCTGCAAAAAGTTCTAAATTCAGAAGGAGTATCAGAATTTTCAGGTCCTTCAAGAAAGGATAATGCTGTTTTATTTGGAAAGCTGCATATTTACCCTTTGATGACAAGTAGCCAACTTGATTTCTGCAACAATCTGACTATGCTGCTGCAAACAAGAATTAACTTGGAAGGAATAATTAAAAATCACTTGTCCAAACATCTATCACCTATTATTGCAGGTACTGCTGGCATGATCACTATATCACTTGTCTTATCAAGAAAATAACATTTTGTCCTTACTCAAAATTTCTTTATAAAATTGGCTTTTTTTTCCTGTTATCCAAATGAGTAATGCTCTTTTTTTATGTGTTGTACTCAGAGATTTACTTCTAGTGAGTTTATTTCTATAAAGTCACCTCAAGAAAATATTTTGGGGTGGTATATTTGGATTTTTTTCTGTTTTGTCTGAAGTTTTTGTTTTTTACATACTGATTTTTTTTCTTTCTTTCTTTACCTTCCCTCCGTCTTTCCTTCCATCTGCTACTGATGATAGTGTTTTGTTCTCCTCTCATTAAACATTACCCTATTTTTCCTTTAATTACAGGAGGTGTTTCTGTTTTGTCAAAGATAAATTTGCTAGTTCTGTTTGTGTTGGTGTTGAGAAAAACACTCCTACTTCATGTCTTCTGGTTAATTTATCTCTTAGTTTTAATGCTAATCTGGTTAAGACATGATTAACAGTATTCTGTGGGCCTCCAATTTTTTTCTGTCCAGAGCCTATTTTGGCACTTAGATTAATGCTTTCCTATTTGCTGTATTTTTACCCAGAGCTTGTTTGATATTTTCTATACCAGTGGTTTTGGCTCTTAAAAAAATATTTTCAGTGATTTTAACAAAAAATGTAGGTAGGTGAGGAGTTTAATCATGAAGGTGTTCTTGAAACTTTTGAAATTAATGACATGGGAGTTCAAGAACCATTTTTTGAAGCATTTTAGACTAAAGCTTTTCATTATAATATTTAATTGTGTAAGTGCTGGTGAAAGTGCTGATTTATTGGGCCAAAAACTTAGACCTTTTCTGTAAAATTAAATAAGATGTATCCAGTCTAATATTTTAATAGTGAAACAGAATTATGCACTGTTCAAACCATACATCTCATGCCAGTTGGAGCTTCTTGCCTGTATCACATTGTCCTGTGCCATTTCTTTCTACTGAGAAACTTTACAGCAGTCTTTATAACATGTCTGATAATGAAAAGTTTCTATCTTGTGTCCCATGAAAATTAGACAATGCATTTGAATGCTTTAGTACTTCTGACTTTAAGCCTTTGAACATGCTGTATCTCTTCCATGTTGACACTGGGCTGAACTACTGCCCTTTCTGTATCCTTCCTGGTGGAAACTTTTCAGATACCTTATGTGCTATTCCCTCTTCTTACCTGCCTGGTGTATCAACTAGCCACTGAAACATCAGCCACCTCAGATGCTTCATGTGGAACTATAGCCTTCAGACTTTTCAGTTTTCATAGTCTTCTGGTATAATAAAGGGCAGGAAATCTTACCAGGGTGGCAAATAGGAATGGTCTGCTGGCATAGGGCTTCTTGTAAAGGGACCCTCACCAGCAGCTGGGATGGATGGAGAGTGACTTTGAGCTCCTTCTTTAAAGCAGTAAGACTTTTTGATTCCAGGATGTAATTCCTTTTAAAAGGTGTGGGAAAGAAGGGTTCTCAGGTTTGCCCACAAGACATTGTTTCTGAAGTGCATTTATTCTGTTATCCCATCAAACAGGCATGCAGGGCCATCTCGGAGACATGTAACTTGCACTGGCTCATCATTACTGGTAGTCATTTCCTTTATTCTGTTAGCCAGATGGAGGAGGGTCAGGACCCTCAGCACACTGCCATCCCAGAGCAGTTAATGACTAGTGTTCCTTGTTTTGTTGAGGGAGTCCATGGAGATCTTCTCTTGTTTCTCCCAGTTATGTATTTGTTCCAAACATGCTTGTGAATGTACACAGGTACGAAATGTAAACTTCAGAGGATGGAGATTCTTCAGATTGAAATGTGTGCATTGATTTATGTAGGTGAGGGAGGCTGAAAGAGTTCAGCTCTAAATGAAATGGGAAGCTGTTGATTACCTACTGATGAGCTGGTGCCTAATCTAACATAGAACTCCTACATATCAGAGGAAGCAAGGAGTTATTTTCACAGAATGGTAAGACTCCTGAATATATTAAAAGTAATTCAATTATGGGGGTGGGAGGAGAAGTAATAAATACTTTTCAAGGGAAGACACTTAATTCTGTCTGGACCTCCAGAGGAGTGCAAAGAGGACATTACCTGTGAAAGTGAGAGCATGCTACTAGGAGTTGGCTTTCTGTAGTTAAGGCTGTCTTTTAGGACTGGCCATGCAGAAAGTCGCACAGTCTGTGTTGAAGTCACCTGGATAAAGAGGAGAAAAAGCTTTCAGATTTGATCTTGGTGTCAGTAGGCTAAATCCTTTTTCCTTCAGTTCCTCAGTTTTGTTTCTTACAGCTGTTTGTAGCTGTGTTGACTACTTTGGCTTCGGTAAATTAATGCTTGGGTTTAACCTCAGCCTACTTTGGATAAAAAAGGATTTTAACAGAACTAGCTGAAAACAAAGCAAGCTTCCTAATCAGAATGCACAGAAAATTTACAGTATGGCAAGAGGCATGCTGATCCACCTCATTCTTCAAAAGTGGGTCAGAGCTGCCTTAAGCATCTGCATCCTGTAATGCATTATTTGATGTGGATGTGCCTTCAGCAGCTTTAAATAAGTTTGACATAAATTCTATAAATACAGCTGGTTTTTTCAACAAGGCACAAAACATAATCAGCAAATTTTAAATAAATTGTAATAACATCTGGTTTTGTTCGCAAATAAGGGTATTTACAGCAAACTTTCTGCTTTGGATTTGGGCTTAAATCTTAGGCTCATCTGTTCATCTTTCTGAACCAGCATGCTAAGCTCTGAAAGTTAGTTTTTATGTCGAGATGAAGCTTCCTTTAGGAAAACTTTTACAGCTTTTCTCTAAGATTATATTAATATGTACAATTTTTCTCTTGCACCGTCCTTGTTAGAGACCTGTTGAGTAGGTGGATTTTGGATGTGTTCTGGCGTGGAATTTAATGTTTTAGCTCTAAATAACACAACACCAGTCAAACTACAAGCAAACAAGAAAGCATGTATTTCAAAATGATGCAGATACGGATGTAATGCTCACAAACATGCTGAAGCTACCATGTTTCAGGCCTGAAGTAGTTTTCTCAAAAACCCAAAATAATACTTAGGTTCAAGACTTGGTCATTTTGTTCTGTGTGCAAATGGTACTGTATAAGCAGACTGATAGATTTTTGATCTTGATGAAATTTGAGATACGAATTATTGTTATTTTCAGTTGGTGTAGTTTTTCAGTGTTCTTCAGTGCCTTGACCTTCCTGCTTATGATGAATTTTGTGTTAAGAAAGACTATGGACAGTAAACCTGTCTTGATATAGTTCTGGTTTGGACTGGAGGGCAGTGTTGGCGAGGATGACAACAGACTCTTTTGTTGACAGCTTAAGTCCCTGCATAAACTTATAAGAACTTGGGGGATCTTTCTATTTTTCTGTATATAAAAAGCATTATTCCAGTATGATTTTCTGACAAAGCCGAGCACTGGATGCAGCTCCTGTTAAATTATGTGACTGTAAGCCAAGAGCTTTTGGCTTTCTCTTGGTGTAATTTGAATTAAATCTTCTCTTTTTTTCTTACTCTTAGAAAGGAGATTGTATTAAATAAGATTGTTTTTTCAAGTTCTGAAGGTCAGAATAGCAGAGGAATAGGAAGAAGAGGAAGTGGTTGCTAGTGCTTATTAGCATGTTTTTCTTTTCATCATGATTCAATTAATCTTAAAATAACCCTCTCTAATTTCTGCTTTCTTTGGCACTGTCAAAGGACTGAGGGTTGTTTTAAAATTTAGCAACCATACTATAATTCTAGACATCCTTCTGGTTTTGCTTTGTTTCTTTAAAAAAAAAAAGAAACCTTAAAAAAAAATCATTACACTGATGCTTTAGACTTCTTGCTTTTTTACAGGATATAGTCAATATATATTCATACTACTTGCCATGGTGATTTGCTCTGTGGTGAGGAGCTGAATGCTGAAAGCAGAAACAATATTGGGAGCATCACACATGTGTGGTTACGACAGCTGACAGGAGAGCTCAGGCGCTGCAAAGAGGGCAGGAATGTCCACAGAACTACTGCCGATAAAGATTAGTGGGCAATATCCTCATTTCCTCCAATGAAGGGGAAAGCCGAAAGGTTATGTAAGGTTGTCTGAGCTCAGGGCAGTCAAAGATATCTTGTCACTGTGTTTTGCCAACTCCTATTCCCTATCAGTCAAGTTATGAAGAATGTATCTTTCTGAAGGCAGCGTAGGTACAGTATTTTTGAATCTTGGGATAATAGCATTGAGATAAGCAGTATTCTTAATGCAATTTTCTGCTTCCTTCTCTTCAAGCAGTAACATAAGAAGAGAGGGTTTTGGTTCATTTTACCTTCATTCTGTGGCATAATTGGATGGTGACAGGTTTGAGAAGTGTTGAGTATGCTGAAGCAAAAATCTTCTTGCCGACCTCGTTACCGGGGCTGACTGAAGCTGTTGGGAGGACCTGGAGAAATAGTTTTATGATGCATTCAGCTTTGGCAGTGCTTACTTCTAAACAGGTTCCTGTTCTCATGCAATTTCCAAGCTGAACCTACTTGCTATTGACAGGTAATATTTTAATGGATAGATTGATTGGACTGGCAGTATGAATTAGCCATCAGCTTGACAACCATATAGCATTATGTTGTGTATCTGTTTACTCAGCACTGGGTGAAATGCAAAGGTCTATTGAAAATCAGATTTCCATGCTGCTTTGTCAAAGCAAATTTAATCACAGCTAGAACATGTGGCATCCATCATTTCCACTTCAGAAGGCATCAACAGGCACAGATCAGCAACAACAAGCAGTGCTGCCACTGCTGTCTTTGACTCGCATGGAAAATTAAATTTTACCATAGATTTTTGATAAACGATGCAGCCTCACCCATCAAACATGATTACTTAAGTGTTCTCTATTAAAGTAATCCCCAACTGTTTTGTATCTAGAAGCAAGGTCTTACTCCATTTGGCTTTGAGTCAGTCCTTGTGATGTGGGATAGGCTTTTGGATATTGCTTGTGCAGATTAGACACTGCTTTCTGTTTTTCTTTGAAATCTCAGATCTGCCTGACTGCCTATTTTTACTTGCATTTTAGTGACCAGATCAGCTACATACTGTAATTTATTCTGTGTTTTTCTCTGAAATGACATATTAATGCATCTCGTTCTACCCTTATAGAGATGAGTAGCAAATTATAGGAAATTTCAAGGTAAGTTAAGGACCGAATCAGTACAGAGGATGTGTAAAGATGCAACCACTTGCTTTGTTCATGCCCCAAGTATGAGAGAGCATTTTAAGTCTCAGATTTACATAACATGTTGAAAAACATTGTAAGTATTAGTTCAGCATGTTTTGCTTTAAAATGTTTTCATGTCCTTTAATTTATCACAGACTCTGAAACTACTCCAGTTTGAAAGCTAATTAATAATTTGCGGGGGATGATTTCCCCCCCCTTCCACTTCTATTTAGAATGGCCAAGCATGTGTTTTGTACCACCACTGTCTATTGCTATTATTCTTGTTAAAATTTAATCTGATGTGTTAATGCCTCTATAACTGTATGTCCAAAACCTTTTTCTTCTAGACATGAAGATAACAGCACAATTTTTAATTCCTACTAATTGAGCTATGACTCTTTTAGATTGTCTCATGTCTTGTACTATCTCTTGTAATGTCCTTAAAAATTATGTCATTAATTGTGAGGAGCTCATAGCCACTAATAGGTCTGAAAATTGTTTCACATTTACTGTTTTGAATTACAGTACTGCTCAAAAGTATCTTGTCTATGGACTACTTGAATTCTAATAATGCTTCCTATGTTTCTACATTTCCTCAACTGTCAACATTCAGCTGTTTATAACTGGTTTTGTACTTACAATACAATTTCTAAATTATTTTCCTTTGTAGTGTTACTATTAGCAGTACCAATATTTTGAATCAAATGTCTGAATATGCTTTTTTTGCCTTTTTCCTTGAGACAAGCTGTTTCCTTTACATTTCCACTGATAAAAAATGTATATAGGTATGAGGTGATAACCTCTGAATGCTGATTAAAATGTAAATTTTGGTTCCATTAGTCTAAGCAACATCTTAATTAAAACATATGGCCATATTTATTTCATGTAACTTAGAAGTCTGGACTTGACATTTTAGTCTGAACTAGTTGGCTAATTCATCTGAGGTAATTCACTTATTTATAGTCAAGGGGGAGAAATACGTAGTCCAAGGGATGATCCACCATTCTAAGACAGGCAGCTAAAAGAGGCCAGGTAAGTCACCTTCTCGACGTCTTATTCTCTCTTGACTGTAAAAGGTGCCTGGGATGAGCAGGGTTACCTGAGAATGTTAAGCAATAAGCAGAATTTGAGGAGGAAATGTGCCAAACAAGCACTGCCTCTTTGATATACGCCGCAGTGCAGATCTATTGCCAGGACTGCTGGCACAGTACAGATGTGTCACACACCTGCCGCTGGGAAGGCTGTAGGAAGTTGTGGGCCGCGCTCATTCTGTGATATGTAGTGATGCTACACAAATGCTGCACAAGGGAAACGTATATTGAAAGGCTTGTGTGCCATAACTTGTCCCTTACTCTCTCAGGTAGTTGCCCGCCAGACATAGTCTCTGAATTTTCTGTTATCTGCACTTGGACATCTACATTTGTGTAGCGACAGTTGAATGCATACAAGAACTAATCAAACCCTAAGGGTGCAACAGTTTTGTCTCTGTCAAACTGGTTTATTTCTGTTTTTCTTAGAAAAATATGAATCTGGTAAGTATAGCTTACCTTTCAACATCAAAAGGTGTTTCTTCCCAAAGGCTGAGAGATGTTCAAGATTTATGACTTTTTCCGCTGCCTGATTTGCTAGTCTGCATGATTTATGATGAGCCCGTTCCTATGTTAGCTATCAGATTGTCCTTTTCAAACCAGAGTCACTCCTGTTAACTGACAGTGCAATTCATAATTATTTGTCACTGGGCCTGACTACTATCTGAGTGGATTGATGCACATCCACCAGTCAGCAGGTCTTGCCTGTGGATCTGACTTCTTCTCTGTAGGCCTTGTAACTTAAAGGTACACTCAGGGTGATAACAGTAACTCAAAATTCAGAGCCCTGAATTTCCAGACACCTAAATTAGCTATGATGAAGGTTAACTGTGGTGTCTGATCATAAAGAACAGGTCAAGTATGGACTGTGATAGCCAAACACAGTATGACTATATTCAGCTGACCTAGTTGGTGTGCCTCCTGATCTGGCCCAACATGAAAATTCATTGGTTTGACTATCTACTGTGTATACCTGAACTGAGTATTGGGCAGCTGCTTTGGAATGAATAAGGAGTAGGAACTGCTTGGTGTATAACAGCTTACGTTGTGCCAGCAGAGTATTTTCACCTGATTTCAGAGCAAGGCTGTTCTTGGATGCTGAAGCAAAGTGTTAATGCAAAGTCTTCAAGCCCCCATCTGAGCACTAGTAACTCTGAACTGTCTGGAATGGTAATGAACCTGTGTGCTTGGGATTGCTGCCTTGCCCGGCATATTGGGGTTTTTGAGACTGTGCACGTATGGTTTCTTTTCTTTGATATGAGAGAAAATACCTTTTCGTTTGCATTCTTCACAGACTTCCATTCCTGAGAACAGCCTGATTAGAAATGCCTGCAATAAAAAGATGAGTTGAGGCAGAAAATTCATTTTGATTGTAGCCATCCAGTCTAGCTAAGAAGTAATAGTGCTGCTTCAAATTTTTTAATAATGGAGTAAAATAAAAACAGTGTAGCTGAATTGTATTGATAAATAACTTTATTCTGTCTTATTTTAAAACAAATAACACTTTCTTAAATTTTTATTGCAAAACTTCCAGACATTTCTTGATATTGTAGTGTCCCAAAACTATTAAATTCATTAAATTTTAAAGTTTCATGTACTTTTACTGATATAGCTGACTAAAAAGAAACAGCAGGTGCTATTTTAGATTTGATAACTGGTTTATATGCAGTGCAAAAAAGAGAGGAATAAGCTTAGTTGGTGTTTTGAGCTAAGTGAAAATTTTACTCTTTCCTGTGTCTTTTTATTCAGTAAAGAAACTTGGTATCAAGTTGAACAATGTGATGTTGGGACCTTATTAGGATATTATTCTGCTTTACTGAATCACAGGTGTTTTTCAGCATTTTATCGAGCTTCCCATCATCACGTGATCTCAATCATTTTAGCAGTAACGTAACAATTTCTCATACCTCTTGTTCTTCTACATCTACATCCATCAAGTTTTAAATTATACACAATCTTTTTACAGCAGTTGAACAAAGGAGGAGTAACACATAAATCAGTAGTAAACACCTACAAGCTGCTGTTCATCAATTATTACTTGGCTAAATACATTTTAAAGACTGGGGCATCCTGATTTTCTCCAGCGACAATCCCATAATTGCATAAAGTACCATTTAGAACACACAGTTCTGGAAGATGACTAGGGAAACCTAGGGGCTTGGAGATCTGGGACTGGAAATAGCTGCTTGATTGCTCATGGAAGCCTGTGTTTTTAAGAAAGTGAGATGTTACTTTCTCTGTCAGTTTAAGCTTTTTTGTTTGTTGTCTTTTTCACAACGCAGGGGACAAAAGTGGAAAGCTTTAATGAAAGCACACATCTGTTGTAGGGGAGAGAGCCAAGACTTTTAATATAACTTAGTGACCTAAGTGTAGCACGATGTGTGTTACCATGTGTCTCTAAAGGAAAAGAAATCCCTCTTCAACATTTGTATTGGTGATTACAGACCCTTGCACTTCAGAAGTCTGAGCTTTGGTGGTTTCTTCTCATGCGTGTGATCCCTGAGTATATGGTCTTCATTTTGGAGTCATCCTCACTTTTATTGGAGTCTCTTCAGGGAACTGAAGGGAGGAAAGGGAAAAAAGTCTTCATCACAAAGGTTCAAAACATGTGCCATGAGTTGGCAGGTGAATTCAATCAAAATTGACTTCCAACTCATCCTTTCCTCCCGAGTAGTTTAGTTTGAAGGAAAGATGCTGGACTTCACTCTGTTTCCAAAAAACATGTGTGTGATGACTCTGGTTCTGCACAGTGTGTTCTATCTCTGCTTTTAAATTGTCTATTTCCCACAGAAGTTCATAACTACAATTTCTCCTCGGCTACAGCCTATCATTCAGACACTGTCTAGACTTATTTTCTTCTTCATTTTGCTAAACACAAGAAGTCACAGATGTTTCCTTGCAGTCCTCCATACCGGGTCCCTATATGTTAGGTCCCTTGAGTAAGCAGCTCTCATCAGTAACCATCAACTTAGGCAGGGCTAATATGCTGAAAGGATCCAAATCACAGGGAAGACCTCTTGCTGTTCTAGCTGCTCTCATTTATTCTCTTACAGCCAGTATATGCTCTTTTCAAGGGCAGTCAATCAGTTGAGCTTTAGCCCTCCTCCTCTACACAGCTGTTGGAAGCTGACATCATTTCTTGGGAAGCTATGGGATGGGACTGAATTGCACTGGACAGTTCACTGTACTCTACACTGTTCTGCCTCAGCTCAGCAAGTCTCCTGGGAAGTTCTGGATTGAAGTGAGGTTAATTTCTGGCTCTCTTGTCCTCCAAGAACATGGATGCATCCTTACACGTGCTTATGCAGCAGTGTGCTCTTGGCAAGGTCACAAACCAGCAGAGTTAATTTTTGGGAGGTGCTAAATGTGGGTCTGTTCATGGCAAAACAAGACCTTCTCCAGATGAAGGTTTGCTGATGGTTTCCTCATTTACACTGTGAATAAAGCCTTGAGTCAAACCTTTGAGGTAGATGTGAATAGGTCTTTTTTCTCTGCCTCAATGTGAGGTGTTTTTTGAAGGAACATCACGCATTTGTGCAAAAATATAAGCAAACATACGTACATTTGAGCTTTCCCATTAAGGTCTAACATGCTTTTCCTGCACTCCCTCTTATGCCAGAGTTTATACTGAAGGAAGGCCATGTCAAAATTATTTCATAGCCTCAGACAGATGAAACACTTAAGCTCATCTATCTTGTCATGCTGTCTGTAAAAGGATTATGAACCTACCTCTAGGCATGAAGGATCTCATAGCTCTGTATTAGGGACAGATTCTTTATTCTAGCTCTTCACAAACTGCTGGTTTGTCCAGAAAGAAACTGGCAGTTCAAGGTGTTCTGCTGAATTGTAGAAAAGGACCCACCAGGATCATGTGCTTTATTTACTAGAGGTATTTTTTGCACTGCAGCAGTCATAGCCACAGCTACCTCCTTAAGAGAACACAAAATGTCCTGAACTACAACTTCCATCTTAAAAACCCAGAGACTTACTTTATCTAATGAATAATTTTATCAAGATCACATCAGCTATTCTTCCCCATTCATGAATGGGTAAAATCCACTTCTGTGATGAGAAGACTATTGCATCTTAGTGGAAACTGTGTATTTTTAGGGGTCAAATTTTGTCCTAATAGATTGAAGGGGGCACTGTACAAACTGGTACCAAATTGCTTGCAAAAATGTTTCTTTGTCATATGCTTAAAATCATTTAGGATATAAAAGGCATGGAAGTCCTTCTGTCTGAGCCACGAGGCAATATAATACAGAGATAGTGTCTAAACTGCTGACAGATATTAACTCTACAGACTTTCAGGTTAATCTGAACAGTCCTTATTTTCCCTAAACACATTTTTTGCTGTAACTACAGGTTGGCTCAATACCCTTAGTACCAGTGAAACCCTACCCTTTTACCCTGGCAGGGCAAAGTCTTCCAGGCCCTCACTCAGTTCATTTTGTAGACTGAATGGAGGACTTCCAAACACATAACTTTCTTCTGATTATACACCTTCTTCTTCCTTCCTTTATTGGAGCTCCTGGCTACTCCTGCACTTGGTTGAGAAACTTCTCAGTGCCGAGAGTCTGCAGAGAATCTACCTGGAAGTCTACTTGTAACTTCCAGAAACCATTGCTCCATTGCTGTGGGTGATGAGGATGTGAGTAAAGTTCTCATGATGTCTGTCCCTAGGCTCTCAGTCTTTTAGACACTCAGGGACTCAAAAGTTGAGTATGTGCATCATACACACACAAAAGAATAAGAGGCATGTTTAATGGCCTCAAAAAGAATGTACAAAATTGATAGTTGTATAGAGGGTAAGATATCAGGACCTGGAGCCAGGAGGCCAATTGCATCGTTCAGGAAGGGTGTGTATGTTTTGCCTGTGCACCCAAAATTGCTGCCTTGCCATACAGTGCTAGTGATAGATAGCTTAGTGATCTGATCTGCCGGGCTTTGAAAAGGCAAAGAAAAAGGAAATGGAAAAAGGGAGCCTAGATGAAAACTACTTGTCGCATCTTGCAGAAATGATTGATGGTTCAAAAGGAATCTCACCTTCAACAAGTGAATATAGAAACATATAAATCTGAAATAAATGAAATGTGACTTCAGTGTTGCTTTCTCTTTCCTGAATTTCTGTATTGTTTTCTTCAGTTTTTCACTGCCCCCCACCTGTGTGATTCCCCATTTAGTTTTCTTCCCTGATAGCATATGGTTATTCTTTATAATATTTATGTTCTTCATGGATACTCCACATTGATATTCCTCTTCTCTTTCTACCTGTTCTGCCTCAAGTTTCTTCTTCTTCTTGTCCAGGAAGGCCAACGGCATCCTGGGTTGCATTAAGAAAACTGTCCAGCTGGTCTAGGCAGGTTCTCCTCCTCCTCTACTCTGCCCTAGTAAGACCACACCTGGAATACTGTATCCAGTTTTGGTCTCCCCCGTTTAAGAGAGACAAGGATCTACTGGAAGCAGTCCAATGGAGACCTACAAGGATGATTAAGCGACTTGAGCATCTCCCCTAAGAAGAAAGAATGAGAGAACTGGGGCTGTTTAGTCTTGAGAAGACCGAGAGGGGATCTCTTATTAATGGCTGTAAATATCTGAAGGGTGGGTGTCAAATGGAAGGAGCCAATCTCTTTTCTGTAGTGCTCAGTAATAGGACAAGGAATAACAGATATAAAAATGAGCATAGAAGGTTTCACCTCAACCTGAGGAGAAACTTCTTTACTGTGAGGGTGACGGAGCACTGGAACAGGCTGCCCAGAGAGGTTGTGGAGTCTCCTTCTCTGGAGACTTTCAAAACCCACCTGGATTTGTTCCTGTGTGGCCTGCCCTGGGTGATCCTGCTTTGGCAAGGGGGTTGGACTCGATCTCTAGAGGTCCCTTCCAACACCCCACCATTCTATGATTCTATGATTATTTTTGTTGTTGTTATTTTGATAGCCAGAGGAATCTTGCTGCCCCCCTCTTTTGCAATCTGCATACTCCTTGGAGACTCTCTTTCCTTCAACATACCTGCATCTTCTCTGTTATTCAAGGGCAGACGCTGGAGGATGCACCACAGAACCAGTCACGTTGCCTCCTACATCGCCTGCCACTTCAGACTTCTTAGGATGAAGGAAGACTAAGAACTTTCAAGGCTTGCTTTCCAACTGCTGCTTCAGTTCCCCTGTGATAGCAGTGTTTTGGGAACCCTGTGATGATGTTCCCTTTTCCTTTGCTATTCCAAGAGAACCATGTCATATGAATTTCTGTAGTACTCATATCTCTGCCTGTTCAACTTGTGTTAAGATTTAAATCCTCATTGAGGATAATGGCATGACCTGGAGTGTGACCTGCTCATTGGGTCTAGCTCAATGAAGCCTGAAACTACAGCTATCTACTTGTCATTAGCAATTATAGAACTGCAGAAGCTTTTGAGTGTGTAGTAGATTAAAAATAATAATGCAGACCAAAATCAGTAAAATTAATATGGCATATAACTGTGAGCTGAACAAAAGTTTTAATAAAAATATCAAATTTTGCCTGTAAAAGTAGCTTTTTGAGAATGAGAATATATTACTTCAATAAGCTAAAAAAATTAGTCTCAGGATTATGAGGTTTCCCATCCCAAGGCTCCTCAACAGAATTCTGTGAAGCCTTCCTCCACTGAAATTAACTGTTTTATTTTTGTACTAGATAGCCATATTTTAGTATTCAACTAGTACAGAATAGTTTTTGCTTTGAACTCATTAGTAGAAATAATAGGAAGTAATATTTCTTATGCTGTTACCTTAATTATGTCTTCTTATGCAAATTCTTATATTTGGTTTTAAATACAGAGATAGTTCTTTAACTGTGTAATAGTTGGAGAAAGGTAGAGTCTTATAGTGGAGCTTTTCTAGATTATTAGGCAACTGGGTTTTAGGTATTTATTTTTTAGAAAATAGCTTTATATAATCTCAACGTGGTGGTTATTTTTAATGAATCCATATTGATTGAATGGTTATGGAATGTTCCTAATACAGAATGGACTGGGTAGAGAACACTATTTTAACCAGTTATAGCAATAATTTTTCTGTAAGCTCTTTTATTGTATATGATGGTGTCTTCAAACCTGTCAATAATTAGAAGGATATAATGTAACATTGTTTAAAAAAAACCCAACCTTTTATTGATTGAAAAAAAAAGAAAAAAAATTGTGAGAAGTGTTTTGCTATATGTATCCACTCCAAATGACTAGTTCATTTGTAGATGTCTATGCTGTAGAGCTCTGACAGAGGCACAGTGAATTGGAGTTCTAGATTCCCTCCACTTTCACTAGAGAAAGAGAGATGCTTTCAGTGGGCGATTAATCCACTCTTAGATGGCCATCCATCTAAGCCATATGTAATAAATCCTGTTATAATTAGCAAAGATAACATGATGAACCCTTCAGAATAAAAGCCAACACATAAAGCAGGTGAAGAGAAAGTAAACTCCTCATGGTGGAACAAAATTGTTTGGAAACTCAAGTTTGGAAGAAAAAGCAATGGAATATGGGTCCCTGTGTTCTGCATTTCATTCTACCTTTGCACCTATCATGGTATGGGAATGGTATGCTGAGGCTCCTTTCTGTTTCTTCCTTACACCAGCTTAACTCTTTCCTTAGCAGTTCTTCACTGGTGTATACAGTCAAAGTAAGGGGGGCAGCAAACAGGTGGAGAGAAGCTTTTTTTCATCTCTAGGTCACCTCGTGAGGCTGCACTTGGAACACATTGGTTGGACTCCACAGTGTTGTAAGAATGTTGAGAAATAGGAAAGGTGTTATGGAGGGCTGCTGCAATAAGCAGAAACTAGAATTTGCTTCCTGTGTGAGTGATGTTGAAGGAACTGGGCTTATCCAGTTGTGAAAAGAAGGGTAGGAGCACTCTGGTAACATCCTTGAAATGCATTTATAGGTATGACAAGGTCTTCTAAGTAGTGCTGGAGAACATAACAAGTAGCAATGGCATATAGTGTATGAGGAGGTTTAGGCTAGACATTAGAAAAAGAACTTCATTAGGTAAGCTGTGCAGCACTGAGGTAACCCAGAAAGGTGCCGAAGTCTCCATTCTTGAAGGCTTATCAGGACTTGTCTAGATAAAACTACAGGTGACCTAATGGCACAATGTTGGTGATAGTCCTAGATTGAGTGAGAGGCTGGTGGAACCTCAGAGTTCCATGACTCCATGACACCATTTCCACAGTCTTACGCTTTTCCTTTTTAGAAGGTGACATTGCTGTGATCTCCTTGTTTTCGGCTCACCCTCAGCTGTGAAGAACAATCTTACTGCTTGCTTGCAATTCCAATGATGGCACCTTAGAAAGAATTAATGCAGAAAGATGAGAAAAAAATGACATTATGATTCACATGGAAGGTCCTTGTCTTCTGGTAAAATTGTTCATTTCTAAAAGAATCTACAACTGAAGTTTTTTCCATTGGTGGTAGGAAAGGTCTTGGTCTACAAATCATATGGGAAATTTGCAACTACAAAATAGTGATTTTAATTGCAAGGTAGTAGGAGAGAATGGTAGTTGTTGTCTTAGGCCATGGATGCCCCACTATTTACATCTTTCTGTGTGTGCTTAGAAGCAGACAGATAATCAATGTTCAGTCTTAAGTGCATGTGTTACAAATTCACTTTAGTTCCTCTCAGCCAGGGGACTGTTCGTATAGTAAAACACTAGTATTTAAAACTTGCACATCAAACCTGGTTGATCCAACAACTCCTCTAACTGTAGCCTACATAAAATGTCAGTAAAAAAAAAACTTACCAGTGCTCTCTTTACTAATTAATTGAATTGTCTAACTCTGTGTCATAACTATTTGAGTTCCTAGGGAAGGTCTTCTGGAAAGGAGCTGGAATACAGTGTTTGACTTCAAAGTACTTCTGTGAAAGGTTTTGAAATTTGTCTCCTTTTAAACCTTGGCTGACAAAATTAATTCTGAAAAAAAAAGATGTTTGAAAAAGTTTATTTGGAAAGCAGATGCTTGCTGAGTCAGAGTTCATGGGATTAGAATATTGTACACTGATTATATCAGGTAGCAGCTGTGGCTCTGATTCATGTGCCAGGTTTACATAAAAAAGGATATTTCTTCTGGGACCAATCAAAAATACTAATATTTCATCAAGGAATTACTAGCTGAATCTTTATTAATTGCATAGTGAGATGTTCAGTGACCTTTATTTAAGATGATTCTTTAGAGACTAAAAATTAGCTAATCTAAGTATGTTTCATTTTGAGTAGACTAACCTCAGAAATATCATTAGGATCTAAGCATCTGTTCATCAATCAAAAAACTCTTTATGGGAAGAGCTCTCAGTTGATACTTCTTATGAAGTCGAAAGAGACTTCTAGATGAAGTAAGTCCACCAAAATAGCAAATTTTTCAGGACATTAGAATACATTAAATGAAAAAGAAGAATATATCTCAACTCAGTGCAGAGGTAAAGATAAAACTTCTTTATGAGAGGATGGAAGTAATTAAATTGCTTTTTCTGATGTTTCTGAGGGCATATAAAAGATGTTATGCACAGTTTTCATAACTTCTGCAAACTTGAGAATAATGGGTTCAATGAAGATGGAATTTCATTGTAGAATTGTACTTACTTTTTTCTCTACACTTGCTCAAGAAATTTCATGTGACTTTAATCTCCACTGAGTATGTCTGGCTAAAATATGATAATAATTATTTTCAAAAAATGCCAGGCTATTATAGGATAGGCAATGGCAATAGAAATGCATAATTGATACTGTATGTCTAACTCTGTCCTGAGCAAAGCCCATTGACTTCAGTGAAGGCTTTAGTGCAAGGTACAGATGAGACTAAATAAACATTCTTTCAGTCTCAAGTTCGGTGTATTTTGGGAACAATTTGCCAGCTCCATTAGCTGCCCAAATATGAATTTGGAATATTTCCACAGCACCGAGGTCTTTGTTACTGTCAGAAGAAAATAAACATTTCTGGTTTTATTTTCATGGACTTTTTCTTTCATTTTTCATGAGCTGTTCACTGGTTTGTGAATTTAATTTCTTCCAAAACAGATCCTTTACAAATTGCGACTATGACTCTCTGTCATCAAATTTTATGAAATCACTGTCATTTTTGTAGGAGATTGTTTTAAAGCTGGAGAGAAGGGAAGTTTCATACCTTTTAACTGTAAGCTCTTGATTTACCTAAGATAGCAATCTAGTTGTGTAGGACTTCCTGGAGAGTAACCAGAAAGGGGGTTCAGAAACAGATCAGGATGGTTCAGAAATCATGTGAGCTTTAAACATAGGCCTTTTATTTAAGTTACATTTACATTCCAAATTGGATGGAAATAAAAATTATTCCCTTGAGTTTGCACATTGATTTGATTTGATTTTATTTGTAAGCATCTTTCCAAAATTATGTGCTATTGAACAAACCAGTTCATAGGGAAAGTTTTGTCCATTCTTCTAAATGAAAGTTAGAAATGAAAGTTAGTAAATGAAATTAAATGGCTCTGCAAGTTCGAGGGGGATTTTGCTGAATTGTTCCACTTGTTAGTTTGCAGACAGAAAATCGAATGCAAAATGCAGCATTTTCTTTCACCACTGAATGCATCTATAGTGAAAGGGTTGCCACTGTCTGATGAATTCATGAGGATTTCTTTTTCTTAGTTTCTTAATTTTTCTGCTTGAAATGCATAGAAAACTTGCCAGCAAACATACAGTAAGTATTGTGATGAAATTCTTAAAAAAGCTGTAAATGTAAAGAGAATTCTCTGCTTCATTTTACTGCTTTCTTCTCTTGCACATCCATATATTGCACTCCTTAAGAACATATTTCCAGTGAGACTCATTTTCCATTTAGTGTGCATGTTGGGAAGTGAGTGAGGGCACATAGGAAGTTCAGCAGTTTCAAGGTCCAGAATGTGCTTGCTTACTTTTGCCATTTGTAGTACACACCCTACTTGTTTTTTGATAAATGTAATTTCTCTCCATTTTGTAGCAGCAATAGAGGAAGGACCAGTATTTTTGAGTAGTGGAGACAACGTTGTTTGAAAGGATCTTAGCTACTCTAGCATTCCATTGCAGTAGGAGACACCATCTATGAGGAAAATGAAATTCTCTTTTCTGAAGGCCAGCACTGGCTGCTGAGCAGGCAATGTGCAGTGGAACTACAGCTCAGTCAGTAAAAGTATCTGTTCATATAAGCACTTCACCTTATATTTTGTGGCCTTATTTAAAAAAAAAACAAAACAAACTGTCATTTGTAGATGTGTTTGGTGTTTGCTTAGCAGAGGAAACAGAAGTCATCAAAAGCACGTGCTTAAATATCTCCAGTGGTGCACAGAGTCTATAGAACAGTAACTGTGGCCACAGGCTTAGATGTGTTCAAAGGGACACAGCCTCAACTTGGTACTTTCTGCCTCAGAGGTAGTTCTACTTGCAAGTTTAACAAGGTCTCTAAGAGGCTGAGGATTTTGCTTGGTTTTGTTTTGTTTTCCTGGGGTTTTTAAAGTGCAGTGTAAAAACTGCAATTGTGTTTTATAGAAAGTTGACTGCAAAGTAGACTATATATAAACCAATATTCAGAACAAAACAATGAACAGTTTGTTTCCTTTTTGTTGCATCTCTGCTACTTAAAAACAGTATAGTAGGCTAATTAGTGAGTCTGTGAATAATCTGATAACCAAAGGTCTTTTTTAGAAAATAAGATCTCTTCAGCAGCTATTTATTGAGGCTGTATTTGTGTTGGACAGCAAATGAACAGTTTACTAAACTGTTAAGCTTAAATTTTGGTGAGCCTACATGTTTTTCTCCTGGCTTTGAAGCTACTATAAAAGGGAAACACGTACATTTTAAGTATATTTATATGAATAATTAGAATGTTCTCTGTATAAAAGCACACTCATAAGTGCTCAACAATATGGCCATAAAGATGACTACATCAACCCTCCTGTTAGCAGAAAGTAAGGAAACAAGAATATTTCTGTTGCTGCTTGCTAGGTTTAGGGTTTGCCTTCAAAGAAATCAATACCAAAATTTTGAAATACACTGAGATTTTTAAAAATAAAAATATGTTTAAAGCTTATCTTATTTTGCTTGATCCTAGCCTCTCTTTTCATCAAGACCCTAGTAGGTTGGGAACAGGAGCATACTTGCATTTCCCTTTGGCCTGCCAAGGCTTGCAGTCATACGTTTTGCTACACTATTTGCAGGTTTCCTTTTGGTGCCTATAATGCTATTGAACTTGAAATAATGCACAACTTGACAGTTGTTACAGTTGTTATGCTTTAAAATAATTGGTATGGGTTTCTTTGCTGGTAAAACTGGGATAGGAAATTAATGAGAGATGCTTTTTCATTTGCTATTTTAGTGCTAAGTAGTTCTGGACTTTTTTTTTTATTATTCCTAAATTCTTCCTTATCCTACTTAATAATGTTTTTTTGAGTGCTAATTAATGACTGCTAAAAGTAGCTCATACTTTTAGCAAGAGATGAGGTTTTTTGTTCTGATAATATTTGGTAGAGCATTTTATTTTGCATTATGTCTGTTGTACAGCTTGTACCTCAAGAATTCAGTAATTAAATAAGAGAGGAGACGGGAAGGAAATATTCCTGTGGGGAGAAGGTGCTATGAGAGTTCCTTATTTTTATCATTGAAGACATGCAAGATTGCATTTATTTTTTTCTTGTTTAATTTCAATCAAGTAGCTTAATCATATTTCAATGTCAAATTAAATTATGGTGCATTTTTAATTTTGTGCATTTAAAGTTTGCTTCTGTTGTAGTAGAAGTTGTTTTGTTAGCATCCCTTTCAATAGGGGAATCTACTTTTGTAGTTTAGAAGAAAATGTTTTGGGTTTTATTCAGAGAATCACAGAATGATATGGGCTGGAAGGGACCTCTGGAGATCGAGTCCAACTCCCCTTCCAAGGCAGGTTCACCCGGAGAAGATGGCACAGAAACACATCCAGGCAGGTTTTGAATGTCTCCAGAGATGGAGACTCCATAACCTCTCTGGGCAGCCCATTCCAGTGCTCTGCCACCCTCACAGTAAAGAAGTTCCTCCTCCTGCTTAGATAGAACTTCCTGTGTTCAAGTCTGTGTCCTTTACCTCTTGTCCTGTCACTGGACACCACTGAAAAAAGACTGATCCCATCCTCCAGGCACCTACCCTGTAAGTATTTATAAGCATTGATAAGATTTACCCTGTCTTCTCCACACTAAAAATATGTAAATCCCTCAGCCTTTCCTCATTAAGAAAGGTGTTCTAGTCCCCTCATCATCTTTGTAGTCCTTTACAGTACCCTCTCCAGCAGTTCCCTGTCCTTCTTGAACTGGGGAGCCCAGAATGGGACACAATACCTGCCTTGACCTGCTTGCCACACTCTTCTTGATGGACACCAGGATGCCATTGGCCTTCTTGGCCACAGGAGCACACTGCTGAATTATGGTCATCCTGTTGTCCACCAGAACTCCAGTTCTTTTTCCACAGAGCTGCTTTCCAGAAGGTCAGCCCCTAACCTGTACTGATATATGGGGTTATTCCTCCCTAAGTGCAGGACCTTGCCCTTGTTGAATTTCATAAAGTTTCTCTCAGCCCAGCTCTCCAGCCTGTCCAGAGCTTGCTGAGTGGCAGCACAGTCTTCTGGTGTGTCAGCCACCCCTCACAGTTTTATGTCATCATCAAACTTGCTGAGTGTACACTCTGTCCCTTAATCCAGGTCATTCATGAATATATTGAACAGGACTGGACCCAGTACTGACCCCTGGGGAAAACCACTTGTTACAGGACTCTTGACTGGACTCTGTGCCACTAATCACAACCCTTTGAGCTCTGTTGTTTAGCCAGTTTTCAATCCACCTCACTATTCATTCATTTAATCCATACTTCCTAAGCTTGTCTTTGAGGATGCTGTGGGACACAGTGTCAAGAGCCTTGCTGAAGTCAAGGAAGACAACATCTACTGCTCTTCCCTCATCCCTCCATCCAGTCATGCCCTCATAGATGGTTATCCGATTGGTCAGGCATGACTTCCCCCTGGCAAATCCATGCTGGCTACTTCTGATAACCCTCTTTTCCTGCACATGCTTTGAGATGATGCCCAGAACAAGCTGTTCCATCATATTTCCAGGGATGAAGGCTATTATTTAATATATTACTAATTATTTAATAATAAGTTATTATTTAATAATAAGATAAAAATACTTAACTCGGTGCTAACACACTTGATGGTCTGTGATTACAACATCTAGTCACTTTAAATTTCAATAGGTTTTCTTAGCAGTGTTTAGTTCTTCAGGTTCACTCAATTTGCATGATGTTTCTATCTTTGAAATGCTATGACTCTGATTTCTGATCTGGTAAGAGAGTTCATGCAGAAGTCAGGCTTCTAAACTGCAACAGCTTTGGAGTCCCAGTAACATTCTTGTCAGATTTGATTAAACTTCTAGACTTAGAGTTTGCAAAATACGTGCCCTTCGCTTACTATTTAAATGTAATGAGTAGTGCATTGAGTTAGGACTATGCAAGTGTGAGTCCTCGTGCATATGATAGCTTGAGCAATGCTGGGCAGAGCTTTGGAAGAAGAGTGGCAGAATGCTCACATTCATACAATTCTCACTTAAGACCATTCACAACACCATGCCAAAAAAACAACTAGTGCTATGGTGGGACCTGGTGGTTGTGTCCACACCACTCCTAACCACGACAGCAGGAGCACACCTCTCCTGTGTTCAGCTGTCTGCTCTCCAGACCAGGTCCATTCAAGGATACTGCTGAGTGTTCCTGGCAGAACGTGAAGCCACTTGAGCATGCACTAAGTTACATACTAAACTCCAGGGTATGCTTGGGCTCATTGGGGTCACATGCATTTCCAATGACACTTTTCAAAAGATACGTGAATCCAGCTTTGTTGGCATCTTTTTCTTTTCTTGCACTGTCAGCAGCAAGATTGCTTCTACAAATTTATTAGAAAGCTCTGTTTTAGGAGAAATCTCTATTTACTGTGTACATCACTGAACTCCAGTAGCACACACTATAATGTATGGTTGAGGAAATGGTTTGGGATGTTTTAAATGCAATGGCCTAGTGGTTTCTTCAACGAATACTTTATACACTGATGTTTTCTGATATGACAATGAAAAGTTAGTAAATGCAGTTTTACAGACTCTCTGAATTTATTTACCTTCTGTTCTCATTGAAGAGATTCAAAGCCTGGCAGGTACCTGTCTTGAAAATCTGTAGTATAAATATCACAGGAGATTATAGTTCCAGCTAAACACAAAGTCTGCAAAAGTGACATGTTGGATGGAGAACAAAGAGAATAATGTCTTCTGCTTGTGGGGCAATTCAATTCAAAATGGAAAACTACAGTTCCTTAATATTTTTCTTCTCTTTTCAGAAACTGTAGGCCATCAACTGTTTATCCTGAACACAAACTCAAATAGCTGTCACACTTTTTGAGAAGTTAACAGTCCATAAGCATTTCATCTTGAGATTTCTTTTTCCTTCCTCAAAAGTTTGTCTCTGTTTGGATGAGTTACCCAGATAATTTTTTGTCCAGAATAAATAAATATGACTGCAGGTATTATAGCAATAGCAGTTAAAAATAGTGTTAAAAAATTCCACTGCAAAGCAAAGTGATTAAATATACTAGTAATACAGGCCAGGCAGTAAAGCATGAGATTTTCTCATCTGACAGCCAGAGCCTTGTGCGGTTTGAATTTTTTTTTTGGCCAGTCTCTCCTCTGTTCAAAGTGTGCTCCCTTGCAGTTATGCCTCTGAAAACTAGTTGTAGCCCAAAAGTTATTATTTTTATTTTTTCTTAATTTCTTCAGTTCTAGCAGAATGAATCTCAGACATGTCACACCTGTACTCAAAAAGGGTAGAAAGGCAGACCCTGGGAACTACTGACCTGTCAGCCTCACCTCAGTGACTGGGAAGATCATGGAGCAGATTCTCCTAGGTGGTCTGGTAAGGCACATGGAGGACAGGGAGGTGATCAAGGACAGCCAGCATGGCTTCACTAAGGGGAAATCCTGCCTGACAAACCTAGTGGCTTTCTACGACAGAGTGACTGCATCAGTGGAGAAGGGACGACCTATGGATGTGATCTACCTGGATTTCTGCAAGGCCTTTGACAGGGTCCCCCACAACATCCTACTCGCCAAGTTGGAGATATACGGATTTGATGGGTGTTCAGTGATTAAGGAATTGGCTGGATGGCCGCATCCAGAGGGTAGTGGTCGATGGCTCAAAGTCCAGATGGAAACCAGTGACAAGTGGTGTCCCTCAGGGGTCTGTACTGGGACCAACCCAGACATTTCTATGGTTCTATGATCTTCCTTTGCAGGAGGAGCAGGCTTCTCTGTGAGTCTTTTTTATGGTAGGCATTCTCATGGTGTAGAAGAGATAAGTGAATCTAACTTTGCTAATGCCTTTTTCTTTGCTTGCAGTGCATTTAATAAAGCTGTGTCATCATTTCCATAAAAACGAATGGGAAGAGGTGTCTGTGTCTATTCTGCATTGCTACACCTATGGAAACTTAAGAGGCTAAAGCAGATTTTGGAGATAGGAAATTAATTGATTTATCCAGTTTGTCACGAAGCAACTTTCAGTGTGGAATTTCTTCCTCAGGGGTAGCAGCTGTAGCTCCAGAGACCTCTCTGCTGTTCATCCTTCTGGAGGGTGCTTGATCCAAGAAGGGATTCCACAGAACTTGCTAGGCAAAAGGATACTCAACCTTATCAATAGTTCTCAATGAGGACTGCAGGATTTCATACTGTCTCTTTTACATGACATAAATTGTTCCCATGGCATTGCAGGGACTTAAAGATCATGGAATCAGTTGTTGTTCTGCATCTCTTTTTTTGAATGCAAACAGATCTCTCCACCTTATTGAGAAGGTTGAAGTTATAGTTGTAGGATTGTTAGGCTTAGGAGATTACAAAGGCTGACTGTCAGGATTGCTGTGTCTCTGTCCATTGTGTCTTCCATTTATTTGTAAGACAGCCTTGTGCTAGGCATCAAGTGGCTTGTTGGAAATCTCCTACAGTAGTCCAAGTGTAGTCTTTGCAGAAAAAAATCCCTCAGAGGCCATCTAATTCGTATGAATTCACTCCTTTTTGCACTCTTTGTCCAACTCAGCATTACTATTTGTAGACTGGGTAGTGTGTTGTGTAGTATGGACCCTGGCACTAAGTGACTGTCTTGCTGCATGCTGAAGGTCACAGGTGTAAGTATAGTACATAAATGTGTCCAGAGTATGTACAATAATGACACCTTCTTGAAGTGATCATGCATTCTGCTTGCCATTTAATACGGTATTTTCTTTTTCTGTTTCCACTGCCCCGAAGTGCTAGTTTGTAAAGTTATTGAGTGTCCACGAACAGGGAACAGTGCTTGTATTTTTTGTACTTTCACACTTCTTTATGGCTCGGAGTTGGAGTCTAATATTAGAGAAGAGCCTTGGCAGAACTGCTCTTAAAATGCAGTGACAAACTCAAAAATCACCAAGCTTTCACTCTCTTTTTCCAGCTTGTGTTAGGGGTGCTCGTATTATGGAAGCACTTAGATAATCATGATGTGAGCACAGTATGCTGTAACAAACACCCCTCTGGTTCTTTCCTGGAGGACTCTGGCATGATGAAAAGCTAATCTGCAAGAAAAATTGTGAGTATTAAAATCAAATGAGTGGTTGTTTTGCTCCCTCTGTTTCTCACTTATGACCCTTGTCTAGCCTCCTAAACAAAAGCATGTAGCAATCTGTCACAGAAAGTATTCTTGACATTCCCAAAATGAGCTTCTCCTCCCTCCACCCCTCCTTTTTTTTTTCCTTACTTAGATTTCAGTTGTTGCATAATTAAAATCTCTTTGACGTCCTGCTTACAGTCATATCCTGTCGCAGGATTGGTATCCATCTGGCTCACAGCTGATGGAACTTTGTACTAAACCACTCTCCTCATATCAGACACCACTGGGAAACTCATGACTGTAAATGTCACTATGACTATACTTTTTCAGCCCCCATCACGTGTAGTGATCAGTAGGCTAAGCAGGTTTTTTAGTTGTTTGTTGTTTTGGTTTTTTTTCTCTTGAAGGGCATTTAATTTAAAACAACTTGCTCTTGTCCTCTTGTTTTGTAGGCAGAAACATCCTGACTTTTCACACACATGATATACATCGTCAGTGCACTAACAGATGAGCCGAGACTCAGCCATTATTTCAAGGCTGTTTCTGGGCATGTCGCCTTTAGCTGTTCTAGCTCTTCCACATCTTCACTAGCCAAGAAATGCAAACTCGACCTGTTCAGAAAGGATACTCACTTTCCAGGGGTGCAGGAACAGCCCACAAAGAGCCGCATCTGCCCATTCAGGATGTACTGGAGTAGGTACAGAGGAGAGGTCCACTCTAGAGCATACGTGCAGTGAGTCCAGTGAAGCTGCCATTTGTTGTACATATAGACAGTACGTACAGCAAGGCTGGTGCAGCTGGGAACTGCCCTGCTTGTGCATATCTATGCACTGTCCTTGCAGGGGGTCCCATTCTTCCAGACCAGCTTGTGCAGGAACAGTAGGTCTAAAACATCCCAGATATTGTAGAAATCCAGACATAATTCCTGTTTTTCCACCCAGGCACAAATCTCCAGGAGGAAAAACAGGCCACATCCAGGGGAAGAGCACCCTGGTGTTGATCAATGGTATTCTTGCCACCAGGCTAATCCAGTGAAAGTGGTTCCGCTGAAAAGCTATTCAAATGCAGTGAGCATCTGAGCAATGGTGTAATTTAAAGGTGGGCTGAACTTTATGGCAAACAGCAAGGAGCAAATTTATCAGTGAGGTGCTGCTCTGTGTAAGTTTGGATGTTTTCAGAACTTGTCTTGGATCAGGGTAGGCTTTTTTTAGCTATCGTTCATTTATAAAGATCTATTTATGGAAATGCAAGAGTTTCATGAATAAATGAGATGGCATTTTCCTTTCTTCATTTCATGAAGTACAGTATCAACATTTTAGAGTCTGTTCATGAATTAATAATTACTTTAATCAATAAAAATAATTACAGTGCTAAGAACATTTTAACAATGAATGCTTTCATGCCATTTCCACTCCTTTTTAATTAAAGCATGACAACTCATATTTACCATTTTCATCATGATAGCTCTAAATGGTGAAATTTGTCATCTTTGACTTGGGCTCTAATTATAATTCTTTTAGATGGTTCAAATTTCATCTCATTATTCAATTATGCTTGCTCCAATTTTAAACCGACAAATATTTCCTCTCAAAATCTCTTTTATGCTGTAAGAATATCTTTGACTTCATAATAGCCATTTTAAATATTTCATGCTATCCAGAATAAATGCAAATTAAATATATGAAATAGAAAAACAAATATAAATGGCTGAATATAAATAAATACAGCAGAAGACCAATTATTTCCAGTTTAAATGTATCTATCTTACTTCAGTGCAGCATGAAATATTAATATAAATCTGTTGCAAATACAGAAATTGCTAAAAGACCATAATAAGCTTGGAAAAACAGGATACAAACTTAATTTTTTGCCTGTGACATAGCCTTCAATTAAATGATCTCTCACTATTTTTTCATAGAGAATCTCTTCCTTTCTCATTCCCTAGATTGCATGGCATTCCCTTGAATATAATGACTTGCTATAATATTCTTGTTCAGCCTATCCCCTATATCTTACTTTACTAATATATTTTAAACTTGGCCATGTGAGAATAAATTTCTTTTCCTCGTCACAGGTAAAATCTGTTTGCGTCACCAATGTGTGCTTTTTGTCAGGGCCTCAGAGAATGGTGTTTTGCCTGGTGTGTAGCTAAGGGAGTGACCACTGAGGAACTATCAGGAAAATTATTGCGCTTGAGTTGACCACGTGCAGGCACATAGGACCTAGGCTTTTAAAGTCTTTGCTTTTTAAACTACCACATAATGAATGCTAAGACATTATACAAGCACTCGTACATGGAGCTTTTACTTATTTCAAACACAGTTGTGAGACTACTTCCAGGAGTTAACCTAAGATGAGGGCTTCCTGATGTGGATTCATGCCACTGGAACATAAACATGTACTTGAGAGAAGTATGTCAGTAGAGTAATATCTCTTTGTACCCCTCAAAATCACAATGCTGCCTTTTCACTCCATGCTATTTCTGTCACTTTATGCCTTCTTTACAAAGCTTCTGCAACATCTTTCTTTCCTGCATTTCATTCACTTCTAGACTGGTCTCTGTAGTCAATAGGAAGAGGTGTGCAAATATGCAAATGTGACGCCCATCTACAAGAAGGGCTGAAAGGATGATCCTGGGAATTACAGACCTGTCAGTCTGACCTCAGTGCCAGGGAAGGTTATGGAGCAGGTAATCTTGAGTGCCATCACATGGCACATACAAGACAACCAGGTGATCAGGCCCAGTCAGCATGGGTTTACGAAAAGCAGGTCCTGCCTGACTAACCTGATCTCCTTCTACAACAAGGTGACCAACCTAGTGGATGAGGGAAGAGCTGTGGACATCACCTACCTGGACTTTAGTAAAGCCTTTGACAGCATCTCCCACAGCATTCTCCTTCAGAAACTTATGGCACAAGGCTTGGATAAATACACCGT